>JANITW010000002.1:39310288-39324141 GCA_027564335.1 Erythroxylum williamsii
TTAAATTTAATTATATTCATTAATAATTATTAAAATTTAATTACATATAATTTAATTATAAAACTTAAATAAAATAACATTATTCATAATTTTTATTGATAAATAATTTTAATTTATTAAATATATAATCTTGAATTAAATTATTCATTATTTTTATTAATAACTAAACAATTAAATAATATGCATTTAAATGATAATATATCAGATTATAAAAAAAACAGAAACAGGAAACAAAAACCACTTTTTATGGTTTTCATAATTTTTGAAAACTATAAGAAACCAAAATAAAAAACAGAAACTAAAAACTCAAACAAACAAGTTTTTTTACTGAATTTGAAAATGAAAACAAAAAAACCAAAAACAAAAATAGAAACAAATACCCCCTTAATTTCAAGCCGAACCATCTCCTTACTTGTACACAAAACGTCATTTTATGTTAACCAAAACGACATCATTCTATAAAATATTATTGGTGTATTATGTTTATATTGAAATAAAGTCAAAAATGATGTTTCACAAAATATTATTGGTGTCTTCTGTTTATATTGAAATGAAGTCATTTTGGCTATAATAAAGTGATGTTATTTTAGTTTAGAAATAACAACCCTCTTCTTCTCCACTCCTAAGCCATTTTTGCTATAATATAATTGAAGATAAATCATATCATTCTTGACTCTCTATTGCAATTACAAATAATTGCAAGCTCTGAACCTTGACATTATTATTGCTTCCTCTCCAACCCCCTTCTTCTTTGACCTCTCATTGTTACTTCCTTTAACCTTTGAATTGGTAGTGGTGGTGTTGTTACTGCTATTGTTGGGTCTTCTCTATATCATCTTCTTTGGCCTTAAGCCTCTTATCCTTTCAATAAATCATGTAATCATTTTTAGTCATTCCCACATACTATTTTCTTGTTTTTTTGGCTTGACTATGGGACAAAGAAAATGTTGTTAATGTATGCTTTACATCTCTATAAACTGCTTACCATTGGTAAGTAACACTTACATTTGATGCATTTTTGAACCATATATATTCTCAAGCCTGAAATTTTTTATTATGGGGTTTCTGTTTGATAATAAATGACAAAGTTGAAAATTAATATAATATAATTGAGAAAATACAATTGTTGTAAACTTACAAGTGTAATAATCCTGCATTGGAAAGAAATATAAGGATGAAATGCCTTATATTCAAAGAGGACTTATAACATGTTGCTTTAAAGTTTTAAATTGAGATATGATGTTTTAGTTATATACGGGCTTGTTTGGATTTGGTCTAATTTTTTTCCAAAGCTCCTTATAACTTGTTATTGGTATTAGAGCCAATAGACAAAGCCTAATGAATAAAGATTTATTCATTGGTGATTGTTATTATCAATACCAAAACTTAGTGCTGTAGTTAGAAAGCCATTCATTATTTATTCCCCTAATTTTTTATGGGTTAGTGGTTAGTATTTTGATGAGTGAATCTAACTATTTTTTATCTTTGTTTTCTTGTTATTGGATTATAAAAATAGGATATAACTTAAATAGACGTACTCATCAAAACAATCCCATTTTGATTAAACATAAGGAAAAATTGACACTTTGAAGTAAGGTATGATCTTAACATCCATTTTATTTTATGATTTTATCACTCTATTTTCATTTTAACATCAACTTTCTTTTCTTTTAACATATCAAAACTCTAAACATGTTTTTGTTTAGCTTCTATTTCCAAAAACATGTTTTCTATTAAGTACTAAACTATAAAAGAGTCATTTCTTGTTTAAGTTAGGTAGTTTGTAGGTTAATGAACCTTTTTTGTAGGTTTTGTGCATGTTAAACAACATAAAACCATGTCAACTCCAATAGCTTAAACAAATAACTAGTACTTGTGCTACTCAAGTTGACCATGTTATAGTTGAACATTACAAACAATATCCATGTTAGAATAGGATTTTATTACATCTTTACAGTTTATTGTTTAAGCTGTAACATGCATATGGTTTTCAAGTCAAGAACATTTCCATCAAGATACCAAAGAAGAAGCTTGATTTAGGCCATTCTCTAAACTCAGGCTATCTAACACCTTTAAGGGTCTTCTTGGCATTCAATATAATTATGAGGCCAATTTTTTTGTAGACTACTTTAATGACCTTTATGTCCATTAGATTCCCTGAAGCATCTCTTACGTACAAAAACATTTATGCATTGCTCTCCATTTATCAAAATATCAACCATATTAAGCAAATTGGATTTATGTTACTAAAGAAACGATTAGTTAACATTTATTAGCTCTCACATTTGACACTATTTTTCAACCTCTTTCATAACTTATTTTTTCCATATCTGGCATATAACTATTTAACCTTATTTTAGTGCTTTCTATTATGTTTTTCAATCCATTTAAAAACAATGATTTTGTTTTCTAAAACATTATCTACTTTGGACTTGTGCAAAATTATGGTAATTGGTTCTTCATGTAAGTCATAGGCATTGACTACTTTGCATTCATACACCATAGTTTTTCCAAGTGCCTACAAAAGGTTCTCACAAGGTTGGTTTCATGAGACTAAAACCACTTTAAGGCACATCCATTATGGGACACCCATACTGAGCTATTTCTGAAATGTATCTCGTGTATTTAGGATGACCACTCATATAAACCCAAACAACTTAGTGTACAATTGATATGGGATTATGACACCCTGATTGTTCTCTTTTAGTAAGCATGTGATTTAAACATATGAGGATAAGGATTCCAAGTTAAAGCACAAGTTTTCATTTATTTACATAGGCTTATTGGAGTGGATTCATTATGCATATAATGAATAAGTTATATGCACGTATGTGTTAATTTTTTAAAATGGACGAACATATTCCTTTTTAATTTTTTTAGATGGATGAACATATTTATTTAGTGAAGAGTTCTAATTTGATATTGGATAGTATACTAGTAGAGAGTTCTAATCCGGTACCAAGTAAAGAAACGATTCAGGCTGAAGGAAAAAAGTTCATTGAGAGTGATGCTTGGAATCACTTTAGCAAGGCTACGTCAATAGATAGAGTAGAAAAGAACAAATATAGGTATGGTCATAAGATATTGGTTAGGGGTTCCAAAGATGAAACCTCTCGTTTGAAGAGACATATGAAGTTGTGCAACAAAAAGAAGATGTTAAACATTATTTTACCCCTAACCTAATAAGAGGGAAGAATGAAATGACTTCCAAAAGTTATAAAAAAAGCAAAACAAAGTTTTTGATAGTTAAGATGATCATTGGTGATGAACAACTATTGATAGGTTTTATCAATATTAAAAATACTACAAGTACACGACGTAACTCTAGCTAAGAGAGGCAGGTATAAGTTAATTCTATAAAGACTGTAAGTATTGGCAGTTACCCTTTTCTATTATTTGACTAATGAATCAAACTAATAATTGAAACAATACTGAATGCAAAACAAGGAAATTACTAAGAAAATTCAATATCAAATAATCGTGTCTAGGTAATGAATCCCCTTAAGAATGCTTAGTTATTAACCCCTTATCATGTAATTATATTATTGATTATTGAATCGTGAAAATTTCTATCTTATGTTCAAGATTATTAATAACTAATCCATCATTTAATTAACAAAAACTTTTCTAATTAAAAGCCTTAGGATTCAATTATCAATTTGTGAATTCTACTATTAGGTTTGACCTTAATTTAGAGAATTTAACTCAGCCTATCTCTAGGTTTGCATGCAATTCCTTCCATTATCATAGATCCATTCATATAAGAGGATTTCTTAATTTTAATTATATGAAATCAAATCATGCAATAATATTTAGGATATATTAGAACAAAAATAAAGCATATAATTGAATCACAATAAATCAATCAATAAAATTGCATTAGGTAAAAGATCAATTCATATTGTTATCGTGACTTAGGGTTCATCTAACCTAGACACTAATCAACTTAGTTCCTATCCATAAAAATGAAATCAAGGACAAATATGAAGAAGAATTAATATAAACAAAAGAAATCATAATTCTAAGTCTTCTTTTTTTCTTCTAATGGATCTTCTTACAAGTTTAAATTGGATGAAGCTCTTTATCAGTGCTCTTGATGTTATCTTCACGTTTTCCTTGTCTCTTGATCAGAACTATCGCCTTTCTATGTTGCTTATGATTTAAAATTGCTTAAGAACTTGGTTCTTGTTATTTTGCCTTTGCTTACATCCTTTTATAATAAACACTAGGGTTTCAGGGTTATACACGGTTAACATACACGGGCGTGTGACCAAGTATCTCCATAAACACCTAAATTTGTGATTTCATATAGGTACAAAGACTGGCAACATATATGGGCGTGTGTAACTCCACACTACCACAAACAAAGTTCTTCAAATCTTCATATGTTTACAAAGACTTATACAGCCACTATACAAGGTCGTGTAGGTCTAAGTTGTTTCAAATCTTCATTATATGCCATGATTTCCTCTAAATTCTTCTCCTTTTGGTCTAAGAAGGCGATTATCATCTAAAAAAGCACTTGAAACAAATAAAGCACCATAAATACTATAAAATACTAAATATCAAGCAAACACATTAAATATGGGTATATAATTATAGTCAAATAAGCATTTACCAAACGCCTCCACACTTAAGCTTTTGCTTATCCTTAAGTAAATCATAATCTAAATTATTAATATTATAAACATCTATCCCTCATTATCCTCAACCTGTCCATCCATAATCTAAATCATAATACCATATTATCAAATTAACATACAGTTAGAATCAAGTTGTCCTAAAACTAACTTCATAAGTCAATATCAATAATAATCACGGCAATAATATTTTTGAAATCAAAAAATCACAATTCTTTACACCCTCAACAAGGTTTCATTCAATGCGCTCAAGTATTTAGGGTGAAAAGTGTAAGAACTCTCAAATCAATATATAGTAGAACTCATAACCATAAGCTTGCAATATTATCATATCTCTACCACTTTAAGTCAGATAGAAATAGAAATCAAAAGTTCTTTATAAGGTTTTAATGGGGCTTACGTAAGGTAAGATTAGGATAATCAGAGGGTTGCTTTTCTTCTTTCTATGCTTGCAACAATTTTTTTAATCACAATTTCAACCATTCATCATGTACCATAATTAAAGAAATATTGGACGTTTTCAAAATTCAAATGTCAAGCAATCAGGTCATTGTAAATACTTTCAGGGTTCAAAACAATAAAAAGGCTTTAAGAGAAATAAAGTAAAAAGCTAATAATGTTGTTATAAGCAATGAAAAAGACTAAGGTTATAAGCAACGAAAAAGACTAAGGCTTAAAATTGGTTACTCCTAGTGAATAAATATGGTAGGGTAATTATCAAGAAAATAGGCTAAACAAAGGTTTAATCTAAATACATTTATCATTTCAATGCCTTTAATTTAACATATGTAGCCTCAACATACATAACAAAAGTAAGTTCTAGAATTATTCAACTATACATGATAACACACATAAAAGAGTAAAAGAGTTTAAAAAGTGATGTAATTTACTCTTAGGCTCAAAAACGCATGAAAAAGATGGTCTTTTGTGTGTAAATAATATGCAATTTTCATTCAAATTGACTATTTCAATGATTGCTAATAATATGACCTAGACAAGCAAGTTTATTCTAACTTTCATCCTTTTGCATACTAATTCAAATCAATCATCAATAAAGAAATAAAGTATTTTTGGAAAAAATTTAACTAATTCAAAATATTAGTTAATAAGATTCAATAACAAAGATTATAATAAGCTTAAGAAAATTTATAACCCCCTTCCCCACACTTAAAATTGTAAATTATCCTCAATGTACAAAGTATAAGCAAATCAAAATAAAAAGTGAGAACATGAAAGAATTTGGTATTTCCCTAAGTAACGAGAATTTCAAAATACTGATTTTGATGAGAGGTCCATTCGATACTAGATACTATAATCATTGAAAAATATAAACAAAAAGGGATAAACATAAAAGGAAATAAAAATAAAAATAAAAGTAAAAGTAAAAGTAAAAATAAAAATAAAAATAAAAACAAATAAGAAATAAGAAATATGGAATATGAAAATAAAAATAAAAAACATATAATACATCCTACTTCTTAGGTTGCCTCCTAAGTTGTGCTTGGTTAATGTCTTAAGCTCAATGTACTTTGCATGCTCAAGGTGACTTTGTCAAGTTAATATTTTTTGTAGTCTTGCCGTTGATTCCATGACTTTTAAGTAAGATACCTATTGTCACTTATTGCCAAGTTTTTCTTTTGATTGACTGACTTGAACTTGCAAAGGTTCCTATGTAGCTTTAAAGGTAAAGTCCTGCAAAATATTAGATAAATTATGAGACTCACTAGATTCAACTGTGTCAATTTGTTCAAGAGTAGGATTCATGATATTAGATACTTTAGAAACAACCTCTTCATCACCCACCTTAATTTTGACTTGCCTTCTTCAACATTTATTATTGACTTAGCAGTCACCAAAAAGGGTTGACCTAGGACTAGAGGCACTTCTATATCCTCCTTTACATCAAGAATCACAAAATTAACTAGGAATAAATAATTATCAACTTTAACATGCACATCTTCTACTAACTCCCCTAGGATATTTGACCATCTATTTACTAGCTGCACATTTAACCTAGTCGGTTTAAGTTAACCTATTCCCAGTTTCTCAAATAATGAATAAGGCATCATATTAATATTGGCTCCTAGGTCAGCTAAAGCCTTAACTATTTTTAAACCACCAATTTTACAAGGGATAGTAAAACTCCCTAGATCCATAAGCTTCTTCGATTGTTTGTTTTTTTTCTGAACTTCTAAGCTCCTTCCACTCAACGGAGTAGTCCTTAATTCCTCTAACTTTTCCGTGTTTGATAATAACTCCTTTAAAAGCTCTATATGTTTCGGTATCTGTGTAAGAGCTTTAACAAGAGGTAAGTTAGATTAGAGTTTCTTAAACATCTCAAGGAACTTACCAACTTGTGTGTCCATTTGATCTTTCTTCAATTTTGCATGATAGGGGATGATGGGCTAATATTTCTTCACTTTCTTATGAGGACCTTCACCTTTAGCTATAAATTGATTTATTTTAGTCTCTTTTTTCTCCTGGAGGCTTTGTTCTGCTCTTTAGGGTGAATGCAATTACTCGTTCTCTAGGATTTGTCTCAATTGTACTAGGAAAACTCCTATGTGGTCTTTCAAATACTAGCTTAGCCATTTGTCTAATATGAATTTCCATGTTACAAATAGAAGCCTCCATTGATTGATGTCTTGCATCAGAATCTTAAGCAATTTTCAACATCATGTCCTCCAAGTAGGCTTTTCAGGATGAGGTGCTTGTGGCTGGAATCCTAGTAGCGCGTTATTCCTCACATGACCTTGATTTCCTTAAGAAAAGATGGGGTGATTCCTCCATTCTAGATCATAAGTGTTATTATATGGATTGTTCTGAAGCATAGGAGCATTCCTTAGATAATTCACATGCTCAGGTTGTGATGTTCAACTATTTTGACCTACATGCTCGAGCCCATACACCTCACATGACATAACTTGACTTAATGGATTCAATATCAATCTATTAATCTTTATGCTCAAAGTTTCCATCTGGTTTGCCAACTGTGCCACTACGTCCACTTCATAAACTTTTATTGGCTTATTAATTATTGCTTGTTAAGAGAACCACTGGTAGTTATTCATCACCATGTCCTCAACAAGGTCTTGGGCCACCTCTGGCGTCTTGTTATTGAGGGTACATGAAGAGAGCCACTAGTAGTTGTTCATCAACATGTCCTCAATAAGGTCTTGGGCCACCTTGGGTGTCTTATCATTGAGGATACCTAATGTCGGAGCGCAAGTGGACTTATCTCCAAGCCATTATATTTAAATTACATGATAATTTCGTGTAAAGAGGTAGGGCTTTAGAGTTTTACAAACAATTCAATATTTGATTGTAATTGTGTGATTGCAAGTTCTGGACCCAAAACCAAGTGAAGCCTTATTTGTTAAGCCTCTGTTAGGACACATAAAATTAGTCATTTACTTGGACACTAGGTCTTCTGAAATTAGTTTCCTTATTATTTTAGATTTTTAGGTTGATTCTGCATTGTCTAAGATTTTCCTAATAGTACTAGGAGTTTTCTTTTAGATTTTAGCATGATTCCATATTATCTATGTTGTTTCCTAATAGTACTAGAAGTTTTTTTTGATAGATCTTTAGTAAAATTCTTTATTATCTAGATTGATTCCTAATAGCATTAAGAGTTTTTCCTACTATAAATAGGGGTTATAAGGTGCATTTTTTGTGTGAGTCAGAAATACAAGTTCATACTTGTTCTTCACAAATTTGAAATTGATTCCTTTGTTTTGAGTTAGTCTTTATGCTTATGTGGCTAGTGATAGTTTTGAGAGCTTTATCAATAATTGTGAGGCTTGGCTTTATCAACTATTATGGTGTTCTCTTAATTTTCCTTTCAATTTTCAATATTTTCGATTCATCCAAACCAATGGCCTTTGCTTTTATTATATCAAATTCAATTGTTGTGCCTAGTTTATCCATCATATTGATATTAAAGCTTAGTTATTAGGGCCTTAACAATCTATAATTAAGCCTTTCTTACCTAAATTTGAAAGTTTCAAGTTTGATCTTATAGGGTTTAGTACGAATATGGCTATAAACAATAGAAACAATAACAACAACACCAACAAAAATAATTACGGTCTTTTAGGGCCAATAGATCGACTATTAGATTGTAAGATTGGTGGGATTCATGACCAAATTGAAGACATCAACAATCAACTGGGCTACTTGTAGATGCAAGTTGCTAGGTGTAAATATTTTATGCAGGGTAAAACCTAAGGACGATCACATGGAAGATCCATGTAGACTTATGATGAGTCCAAAGAGGAGCAAGAAGAAGAAGAAGAGGAGTACGAATCAGAAGAACAACCAAGACATCCTGGACAAAGATCGCAACTTGAAACTTGAACTCCTAGATTTTAAACTGAGGTTACTTTAGATTGGATTCGTAGAGTTGATCATGTGTTTGAGTATAAAACCTTTATGAACCAGGAAAGTTTTCATTATCATATTTGTAAGCCAAGCGGCTTAGTGAGAATTTGGTATGATGACATGCAACGTGAGGTGTTAAGAAGAGAAGGAAGAAGAATTAAAACCTACACTCGTTTAAAATATGAGATTAAAGCTAAATATGTTCCTGATAATTGTAGGCAAGAGAATTATGTAAAGGCAACAACTTTGAAACAAATTCACTCTATTGATGAGTATATTGATGAATTTGAGAAATTAGCGATGTTGAGTCATATTAAGGAGGATCCAGATTAGAAGATGGCTCTATTTTTGGAAGGATTGAGTTTGTAAGTCAAGGATAAGGCGGGATTACAACTTTAGTATAACTATAACGAGCTGTGTAAACTTGCTTTAGGTGTTGAATAACAAGTTAACAGAAAACCTGATTGGAGATTATTTCCACAACAGAAGAATCCTACGATGCCTTCTACTTCTATCCATTCGAGTTCTAAAGCTGATTCAAGTAAAAAGAAGAAAACTTAGAAAGGAAAAGGTACTTTGAACATGAAAGAACTGGATAAGAACAAAAGGCAGTGTTTTAAATGTCATGGTTATGGGATGATTCAATCTAAATGTACTATAAACAAAATCATGACAATTCAAGAGTGCCAAGAAATCGATGCTTTACTAAATGCTTTGTCCATAGAGGAGGGAAAAAAGGAGTTAGATACTAGAGGAGATTATGAAGGAAGAGTGGAGGATGTGGTTGAAGGGGACAAGGAAGGGCCTAGTCTTATGATTTAGTATGTTTTGAAGGCTGCTCCTTCTCTAAGTGACTCCTAATATGAACAATTGTTCCATATGAGATGCAAGGTATAAGAAAGGGTATGTAACATGATTATTGATAGTGGTTTTTATACTAATGTAGTCTTTATGGTGCTAATGGATAAACTAAACTTGACTCCTCTCAAACACCTAAGACCTTACACAATTAGATAGCTTAATAAAGGAAGTGATTTGAAGGTGACAAACCATAGTGATGAATACCGTTTCGTATCGACTGAAAAATGGAACGATAATAGTGGTTATGGTACCAGTTGTGGGTACTGACCAATACTAGAGTTTTTATGTCATACCAATCAATATTTTGTAAGTTTTAAAAACTCTAGGGAATGATTAGCAAAAATTTTAAAAATTTTACCCTCACCCGACCCATTTGCTTCATCTCTCTAATTTTTCATTTTTGTTTCTCTCTCCTAGACACTCTTGTTCGTTCTCTCTCACAATTTCCATTCTCTCTCTCTCTCTCTCTCTCTCTCTCTCTCGTTCTCCTCTTTGGCGGCTGTTTCTCCCTCTCTGACGACAATAGAACCACCACACGACTTCCTCCATACCACCATTGCACCAATAACCACTAGCCAGATCTAGAAAAGATCCATATCCAAACCTGAGCCGACTTAAAAACCCAAAGCAAATACATTGAGAAATTTTTTAGGTGTGTTTTTAATTGTTTTTTTGCTGCTTAATTGCATCTGTGAATGTGAATGGGTTGGATTGTTGGAAGTTGAAACTTGGAATTAAATTGTGAATTGGATTTGTGATTTTTGTTGGGTTGAAATTGGTTGCTTGGATTGAAGTTGAATGAAATGATTCATGTTTTTTTTTTAATCTTGGTGGTTACGGTTTGGTTCATTCATATGCATATTTGAATTAAGATTTGAGAGTTGAAAGTTGAAAGTTTCAACTTAAAATCGAGAATGAAAATGTAAAATAATCTTGTTAATATTTAAACTTTAAAGTAAAAAATTAATTGATATAATATTTGTTACATATTACTAAAATTAGCATAATAGTATTGGTAAATAATTAATTGATATAATATTTTGTTACATATTCTTAAAATTAATATGATACTATTGAGTATAAAATTATGCCATTGTCAATTAATAATAACATGGTTGTAGAGGAGGAGCTGAGGAGATCCCTATAATTGTATAGTAAATTAGTAATAAAACTAAAATCTAATCAATTGTATTTCTAAATGGTTAACATTTTCCAAGTGTATAGTTAATTTGTATAATTATATATTTATTTTCTTCATTTGATTAAAGCATGGATCTATTGATTCTTTCAATTATCCATTAACAATCTCTTTCAATTAAGTTCTCAAGTTGATTTATTGATAATGACAATTAAATTGTTATGTATATCATAGAATAGACTAAGAAAGATAGCATATTTAATTTTAGATACTACCTAAATTTGTCAAACCATTGGTCAGTTTTATCTTAAGAAGAGAAGACTCTAGTTTTTCTTTTCTTTCACAAAAACATGAAACGATAAGGAAAGAATAGCAATATAGTAGAAGGAAAAATATGTGTATTTTGAATTGTGTTGGATAAAATTGGATTGTGTTGGATGGAATTAAATTATATATGATGTAATCATACAAAATGAGTTATATTACATATAATGGACATGTATATTTTGTAATTTTATATGTATAATACTTGAATTGTTGTTTTTTAACTTATTAATGAATTGTGTTGGATAAAATTGGATTGTGTTCGTTGAAATTGAATTGTGTATGATGTAATCATACAAAATAAGTTATATTATATATGATAGACATGCGTAATGTGTAATTGTGTATGTTGAATACTTGAATTGTTGGTTTTTGACTTATTTATGGATTATGTTGGATAAAATTGGATTGTGTGTGATTTAATCATACAAAATGACTTATATTACAAATGATGGACATGCGTATTGTGTAATTATGTATATTGAATACTTGAATTGATGTTTTCTAATTTATTAATGAATTATGTTGGATAAAATTGGGTTATATTGGATGAAACTAAATTATGTATGACTTTGATTTATGTCTTCATTTATTGCTATAGATAAATGGAAGGGAGTTTAAGTACTCCAGATCAAACTACTTTAGGAAAATACAATTATCTACCTTGGGCTTATGCTGTATTAGCCCTAAGTATGAAGAACCATACAATTTGCTTGTTTTGTAATACGAATTTGAAAGGTGGAGGAATCACTCGATTAAAGAAGCATTTAGCTAAGGTTAAAGGAGATGTATAATCCTGTAAAAAAGTAAGTCATGATATGAAGTGGCAAATGAAAACTTTGCTTGAAAGATATCCGCACGAGAAAGATAGAAGGTAGGGATTGAATAATCAAACAAGTAGCGGATGTTCATTTATTAGTTTTTGTGGTGATTGTGGAAATGTTCAAAGTTGTGACGGTGCGGATTTTATTTGCCCTTGTAGCTGCCAAGCAGTGGCCTTTGCACCAGCTTGACATCAATAACGCCTTTCTTCATGGGTATCTGGATGAGGACATTTATATGATTCCACCTGAAGGCTATACGCAAGCCAGTCCCAATGATGTTTGTAAGTTGAAGCGATCGTTGTATGGTCTGAAGCAAGCTTCTCGGCAATAGAATGCTGAACTTACTTCTCGATTACAATCGTACGATTTTCAGCAGTCCCCGAATGATCATTGTTTATTTACCTTAAAGACCTCTTCTTGTTTTTTGTTTCTCTTGGTTTATGTCGATGATATGTTGCTCACTGGTGATTTAGGTGAGGAGATTCAGAAAGTGAAACAGTTTTTGGATGATGTTTTTACTATTAAAGATCTTCAGCATGCTAAATATTTTTTGGGCCTTGAAATTGCCAGATCTTCCCGTGGTATTTACATTAACCAAATGAAGTATGTCTTGAATCTGGTTGCCGGTGCCGGTTTGATGGGCAGTAAGCCTGCTTCTACTCCTCTACAGAAGGGATTGGTTTTAACCGCTACCGATGGCTTGTTTCTTGAGGATCCTTAGCCTTATCGACAGTTGGTCGGCAAATTGTTATACTTGGGTTACACCCGACCGGACATTACTTTTGCTGTTCATCAGCTCAGTCAATTTGTCCACGCTCCTACGATTACCCATTGGCAGGCGGCCCAACATGTTTTATGGTATTTGAAGGGTTGTCCTTCTTTGGGGTTATTTTATCCTGTTGGTTCATTGTTTCACCTTACGGCGTATTGCGATGTCGATTGGGCGGCCTGCCCTGATACTCGTCGCTCTGTTTCGGGGTTTTGTGTATTTCTGGGTTCCTCCTTGATTTCTTGGAAATCGAAGAAGCAATCCACGGTCTCTAAATTGTCTGCCGAAGCCGAGTATCGCAGCATGAGCTCTGTTGTTTGTGAGCTTTTATGGATCTCTTATATCTTGCGCGATTTTCAGATTCCTGTCACTCTTCCTGTTTCTTTGAAATGTGACAATCAAGCCTCCCTTCACATTGCTGCTAATCCCGTGTTTTACGAGAGGACCAAGCACCTGGACATTGATTGTCACATTGTTCGTGACCAGCTGCGCCAAGGATTTCTTTCTTTGTCTCACACTTCGACGTCTATCCAGATTGCTGATATCTTCACCAAATCCCTTTCTACTCTTGCCTTTACCGCTTTTGTTGCCAAGTTGGGCTTATTCGATTTCTTACAAGCTCCAACTTGAAGGGGGATGATGATTATTTATTATTAACGATTTTTCAGTTAGTTAGTTATCAAGATTAGTTAGCATAGTTTTATTTTCTTGGTTAAGACGGCATGTATATAAGACGATGTCCAGTGATTCATTAGTAAGGATACACAGAAAGTTTTCATAATTTTCTTTTCTTTCATACGATAGAGTTTGTTCATCACCCAACCATCAAGTCTCAACAAACAAATGCCATAATTATTATATGTATCAGAACCAGGAGGTAGTACCATTCACTGCCAATATGAGCTAATGAATTT
>JANITW010000002.1:39453290-39471560 GCA_027564335.1 Erythroxylum williamsii
TGCTTCTTGATTCTTGATTCTTGGTTCTTTCAAGAAACGGTTATTCAGTTGAGTTCTGTAACTAACTCAAACTGATTCTTAATTTGACGTGGTTTGCTTCCGTCTGCTTTTCTTTGTCTGCTTTTCTATCGTCTGTTTTTCTTCGTTTGCTTTTCTTCTGTCTGTTTTTCTTTGTCTGCTTTTCTATCGTTTATTTTTCTGGGTCTGCTTTTCTTCCATCTAATTTCTTTGTTTGCTTTTCTTCTGTCTATTTTTCTTCATCTGATTTTCTTCCGTTTGATTTTCTTCGTCTGCTTTTCATTCGTCTTCTTTTCTATGTCTGCTTTTCATTTGTCTACTTTTCATTTTGCTTCCGTCTGATTTTCTTCGTCAACTTTTCATTCGTCTACTTTTCATTTTGCTTCCATCTGTTTTTCGTTATTGTTTGCACTTCATCAAAATCATTTATATAAAGTCATTTGGACTTAACATGAGCATTAGTGGTGGAGAAATGAAATGATATGCAAAGTTATGGATTCTCATGATTATGAATGGTGTTGAGTGTATTCGTGGATATATTTTAGTTAAACACATTTTTCGAGTCTACCATTAGATTGTTCAGTTTTTATAGATATTAAATGTTGATTGAATATAAGTAAAAGCTTGGAATGTTGACATCTTACTATGATTTTTGAAAGTCACTCATCTTTTCTTGTGATTATATAGTCTTAGAAAATATGGGAATTGAGTAAATGTTTTAAGTCTTTAAGCTTAATTTAGATGTTTTGCCCGAGGACGGACAAAAGCTAAGTGTGGGGGAAATTGATATGCATTTAATTGTTAATATATTTAATCATTTACGCTTAGTGATTAATGACATGAAAATGCTTAAGATACTCACTTTAATTCATATATGATTTTAGGTACAATTTAGAAGTAAATAAATTAAAGTGAGTCGAAAGTACTGTATTTGGGTTATTTTCTGAAGATCAATACTTACTTATCTTCATAGAGCAAGGGAAAAAAAAGACAAGAAAAATGAAGCACAAAATGACAACTAAAGAAGGAAATAGGAGCAGCCAAAACGTTGGCACGTATGCATTTAACGCTGGCAATATGCGTTAAACGCAACAAACAACATATGCGTTAAATGCATATGTAGTTACATTTCATGCCTCAAAGAGGGGTTATTCAATAGGGCAGCATATTAATTCATCATATCATGCTACAGCGGCGCAGGCGTGGAGTGGAGGTGTAGGGGTAAGGAGAAGGGTTGCGGCTGCGACTGCGGCTGTCACTTAGTGCTGCGACTTGTGGCTTAGAGAAGAAAATAGTGAGAGGGGTGGCAATTGGTATGAGAGTAGTAAGTTGAAACCTTCAATCTTTATTCGTCCCATCAATAAACAATAAGGCACAGTGAGAGGTGTGAAAGGCTATGGCAGAATAATGGGCAGGCAATGCGAGAAGGAGAACCGAGGGGGTCTTCAATAGGGCTACAACATTAGGCTAAAGTATTTTTTTGGAGAGATTGATGAAAGGCTAAATGTCCCGACGTCGGTTTGGATGTGACATCGACGCCAACGACCCGAGTTAAATATTTTTTATTATTTTTTGTTTCCTTCTCTCATTAGAAATTAATTGTGTTGTCCTATGTTAACTGATTTGAGCATTGTGTATGGATAATCAGATTTTTGTTGTTATTTAGTTATTTGTATATAAACTCATTTGGTTTTGTGAAAAGATGATTTTAATGCGTTCATTGAATCATTTAATTGCAAACCCATTGCTAGAACTTCGATATAATCTGTAATTGTTATGTTGAAATTCATATGTAGCGACTGATGATTCGTAATCATTAGGGTTAACATGACCTAAGTTAAATGACGCATCGTATATGATTGTTGCCTTCATTAATCGGTTTTCCTAATTCGTAATGCTACTGCCTAATTAAATCTAGAAATCGTATTTTAGGTTATTCGGCGGTTGAGTTTAATTAACAATCATATCTCGATTAAAAAAAACCTAAGGAAAAACTCGGGTTAATTGTTAACCCACGATTAATAGTTACTAGGAGAGGTTAAAGAACAACAAATTAATGAAATATGCTTAATTAGGGTGTAGGCCGAGATTGAACCAAAGAACCGAGTCCTTATCGAATTCCTCACTTTTATCATTATTTGCATGTTTTCTTTAATTTGTTTTTATTAGTTAGTTTCATTTTATTTTCTTCTTTCAAAAACAAAACCCCCTGATAAACCTAAACACCGGTTAATTTCATTTCATAAACTTTACACATTCTCTATAAGATCGACCTAGACTTACCTGTTATAGTAGTAAGTTGAATTATTTTATTTTGACTAGCATAATGACGTGCAGTCATAGTGTTTTAATTGTCAAAGATTGCTTTGGAGGATCAGTGTACTAATGTTAGTCTAATTATCATGCCACAATATAGTGTCTCCTCCATCCTCGATAATGTGCTTGATAAAAGGATAAATGAAACTTCTAATTTTTAGATGATGAGTGACTATCCAAGAATGTTATGACGACGGTAAAATTTTCCAAAAACTCACATTCCAAAGATGAGTTTCATGCATCCATTTAATCCATAATGCCTTTTTATCTATAAATAATCACCATATTTGTTTGCATAACATCACCTTTTGCATGATTGAAACCAATATAATTCCAAGCCTCCAAGAGTCTTAGGTATCGTGACTTCACTCCAACTAACCTTAGTCTTTTTGACATTCTCATCTTCAGTCAAACAAAGAAACACTTTCAAAATCTTGTCAATCTCTTTCGTAACGTTCTTAGGTAAGAATAAATGGGCAAACCAGTATAAATGCATGTTATAAGTACAGATAATATTAAGGTCAGCCTAAATACATATGAGAGATGACAATTTTTCCAAGCATTAATCCTACTTTTGAGCTTTTTGAGAAGGGGAATTCAATCAGAGAATTTTAGTTTTACAGAGTTAATAGGAACTCTAAGGTATTTGAAACTAGGTGGGTGAATACTCATGCAAATCATACTATTGAGCTCTTCCTTGTTACTCACATCTGAAGACATATATAAGTGACTTTTCTCAAAGTTGATTCTCAATCCAGACTAGTTAGAAAAGATTTCAAATGTTTGAAGCAACAAGTTGACAGACCTGACTTCATTTGCATTAAGAAGCACCAAGTCATCAATAAATAATAGGTGAGTAAGTTAGCTTCAGTACATCGATGATGGAAAGTGAAGTTTCCATTAGAAGCTACAATTTGTTCAATAATTATGGCAATCCTTCTATAGAAATTATAAATAAGTAAAGGGATAAGGGATCCCCTTACCTAATGCCTCTTGCATTTTTTAAACGGGTAGGATAAAGACACTTAAAGATGCAGTAGATATACAAGTAATAATCCTTTTGACAAATAAATTTGATAATCCCAAGGATTCTTTCTCTGAAATGAACACACTTTGAGAGATGTGAATAACTTCATTTAGCACCCTTTGTAATCTATCAACAAGCACTTTAGTGATAACTTTATAAAGTGTATTGCATCATGAAATGTTAGGCACTGTTTCTGAAACCCAACTCTTGATCTGATACCATACATGTTGGACCCCATTTTGGAAGCCCAACTATCTGGAGTTATTATAAGACGTGAGCGTGTGTATTATCTTATAGGGTTATTTCAAACAACCCTCATTAGCCATCGTCCCACAAGAATGGTGTGCCTACACAAGTCAAACACCCAAATTACCACTTTACTTCTTCATAATATTTATCCATGTATCTAGTTTATTTTGAAATAATAATAATCTCATTCAGAGCTCTACAGATCAAGATATGATTAAAATACCGAATTATGTTCAGTAAACAACCAATTCATGCTCTTCCAGTAAATTCCCTCACTTTCTCTCCATCAATATTTTGCAAATCAACACCAATGAATACCAATTTTTATGTAGAGATAGACAAATATGTAGGTTTAAGAATCACTTCATTTGGAGGTCATATGATGAAATTATGGCTAAAATAATCAAACATGTTTATATCCTCAATCATGTTGTACCTATCTTGGGAAAATTAGTATAATTTTCTCTAGAAACCTTGGATTGAGGTTATTCTTAGATGGTTTGAAAGACGACTTCTAGATCTACAACTTTTGTGAAGACCACAAAGCAATAGTTTGCTATTTAGAGGGTTAAAAATGCAAATTTTCGCAAGTATATAATGTATGTCCGTTAAATGGACATACATGTCCACCTAACGTCATACACGGGGTTGGGGGCCATTTTAGACCCAAGAAGGTCTGTTTAATGGTCATAATTTCCGCTATATGTACATGGGCTATTAAACGAACATGGACAATGTTGGGGGTCCTCATAGACTCGAGAAGGTCTGTTTAACGGACATAGGGGATACCCAAGCCCCTCAAAAGCCTCTCCAATGCTTCCTACATCCATTCTAACATCATATTCAGTTATAATCTTCCAAAATTCACTTCTAATGTAATATCACTTCTTAACCATTCAATTACCAAAATGATTTCATAAAACTCCAAAATCTCAACTCAAATGATTCATCATATACAACAAATTCTTATCTTTCACTATAGCTGTTATGTATACATCTTGTGTAACATTACGAAATTTTAATGATCATATATCTCAAATTTGATATCCAAAAATTGTATACTTTATATCATTGGAAAGCTAAGAGGATAAGTTACAACTTCCAAGAAGACAACTTTGTCTAATTCAGCGTAGATTAATCAATTTTTTCCCCTGAATTTAGAACATAATTCTTATCTTTCTTTTCCATAATACATGTCACTTATATGTAAACAACAATTAGTGTTTAAAATTTATCATCTCAAAATGATAACTTCTTCAAGTGTACCTAATTCCAACTTAACCTGATCCTTAATTAAGTCATATTTCAACTCCACCTCATCCATACGCAAATTCACATCTCAACTTAACAATCATCCATACACAAATTTATATTTCATTTACATCATAAAACAAGAGTTTTGCAAAACTTTAAGGGAATTTCAAGCACATTACATCATCAATATCAAAATAAAAAACACAAAAGATACAAAACCCAATAATTCTTGAAATGTGTCCATGGCCTTGTTTTTACAAAATCTATCTTAATATACAAAAACGTTGCAGAAGTAGAATGATGCCTCAACTCTTAATTACTCGATCTCATTCTCTTCACCTGAAGATGGGACAGAAAGGGGGTGGGCTTGAAAGCTTGTGAGTAACAAGTTTACAATGAATAACAAGCAAAACCATTTAAAATGTTCATTGTCATAAAAAAATTTCATTGAATTGTAAAACACAAAATTCTCAACTTATCAAACCAATTCACAGCTCACATAAGTTATACACCCATCAAACTTGCAAATGTTATGTCAATTAAACACATCAAAATAGTTTGGGTGGTTCTGTAACAGAACGTACTGACACATTCCCCATAAGGGTCTTGTGTAGTCATAAACAAAATGTACTATCGTAATCTCACTTAATGGTCTTACGTAGCCGTGAAATTAGGGGAGTCTGTGAAGGAACTCCATGCTCCTAACGAGAGAAACCTTTAGTCAAAGTGCACTTGACAGACAGAACAGACTACCACAAACCTACATAACATGTTATTCATGACTTGAAAATTGATTGCCCCAAATGGCACATTTCAAAAACTTGTTTTTCATGAGTACGAAATATTTCACATACATTCTATATCATAATTCATCATCAAAATTCATACACCAAAATATGTAGCAATTTCGCAAATCATTCAAAAGTAATAAAAGCAACATTTATGAAGTAATTGAAATCATTTTATTGTCTTAATTTGGAGAAACATTATGGCTCATTATCCAATTATAAACATGAAACCCACCTTCATTTCCTTGCTTAAAACTTTGCTAAAAAATGTCTCTCCCCTTGGTCCTCTTATCTCTCTTGATTTCCTTCATCATAGGAAAATTTTCCATTCAATAGGAATCCAAATTGGAGAACCCAAAGAAACATATTCACCAAAATTGATCCTAGAAAGCTTAGACCTATGCATTTCCTAAGCTCTTTGAACCAAAACCCTTCCAAAAATCCAAAAGATTAAAAATAAACTTACCTTGAATCTTCACCAAACAATGAATTTCTTGGATCTAATGGAAGCTCTAATATTCCTATTCCTTTTCCCTTCTTGATCAACTTCAAAAATCACTCTTTAAGACTAAAAAAAATCAAAACCTAGCTTAGCTTTCTTTCTCTCCTTTCTTTTCTCTCCAACAACACTCTCTCCCTCTTCTCTCTTCTATTTTTCATTTTTTGGCTTCTTCACATGCAAACCCACCTTCCATCTTCTCCTTTTTTATCCTTAATGAGCCCAAAAAGTCCATTTTACCCTTCCTTATAAGTTTAGGTTTTTTTAACCTTAAGTGGTCTTCCAAAAATGCCCTTCATGCAATCTTACTACCTTAACACTTTAATTCAATCAACCTCTGTCATATAATCTTACTAACATGAACATAATAATTAACTCCACAAAATAATCTATTAAGACCTTAAAATTCATTTAAGTCATGCCTAACTCCTTTTAAAAATCTAGACCTTTTCTGATCAGGCAATTGAAGGAATTTGATAACACTTCCTTCTAGGAAAAAATGTTTCTTATTGTCTTAAGTCTCTAATAACACCAAAATTATTCAATGTGGTTCAAAAATCTGAAAGTTGTATCCCAAACATTTTTAGATTGTTCTTATGCTAAAACAGTATTCTATGCACAAATTCCATCCAAAAATTGACATTTTTATAGATTGAATTAAAACTTGATTTCATCAGACAATTTGTATTCCTATGTCTTTAGTTTACTCAAAATCAAAAATCATCTCATTTGGATAAATATAGAAAAAGTTATGGCTAAAACACTGAAGCATACTTAGTGGACATATTTCAACTATGTTTTCTAGCTTATAACTTCCAACATTTCACATATAACCCATCATGTACCTGAACCATCTTTTCTGCTTCATTTAAAATTTAAGAATTCTCCTTTTCTTTACACATGAATAATCATCAACAATTTCTCATTTAATAGTTCTAACTTCCAAGAAAAGTTCAGGTCCAATATGAAATCAAACAAAAATTGAACATATGCATAGACTAAGAATTTTTAGGCACTAAACATATATAAGTATGGTTCACCTCCTAAAGCATCTTCGAGGATGAAATTTTTTTTTAAGAATGCCTATGTAAATAAATTTCCAGTAATCTCCCAAGTTTGTTGGGAAAAAACAACAGAGAACTCGTCTGGTCCTGGAGCTTTGATAGGGTGCATGCTAAAAATCATATTTTTTTATTTCCTGCTCAATGATAGGAGATATTAACAGTGACTTAGTATCTTGATCCAGCAAACTAGCTAGTAATTGCATCATGTTGTAAGAAGGCTCCTCAGTATGTGTTGGCCCCATCAACTAACTACAAAAAAATTTTACCAAGGCTGTAAGCTTTGCTGCTTAATAATGGAATTTTATAGGTTGAGTGCTTGCTGATACTTCTTTAGATAGTTAGTTTCCACCACTCTCAAGTTTGCATCATTTGGATGAATATAACAGTTTTCTTGAGCAATCTTAAGACGTTGTTTGAGGTTGGTGAGTTGAGGAGAGGTTTGTCTGAGGAAGAGCTTAAGTGCAGCTTAACTTTTTTCAATTTTTTCATTAACTGATATGCTTTATAATCATGTAATTTTGAAAGCCAATAGGAGGAGACTAGATCTATAAAGCTCCCCATCTGTGAGATACCATTAAAATATCAAAATGGAGCTCTAACCTTTGTGAGTTAAACAATACCTTGGATAAGTATATAAGAGTGGTCAAAGAGGAGATTTTCATCAAAATATACATGAGAATGTGCAAATGTCATAGCCCAAATGGAATTTATCAAAGTTCAGTAAATTTTCCTCCTTATAAACATAATTTCCATTTTTTATTTTTCCATGTGAAGAACCTACCAAAAGAGGCAAGGTCCATCAATTCTATGTTATTAAATAGGTAATTAAGTTATTTGGTATCACTTATGGAAAAATTTTCCCCTTTCCATTTCAGTAGAGTTTAAGGTGCAATTAAAATCACCTCTAATTAGCCAAGCACGTTGCAAAGAAAACTACAATCAAACTAAATCCTGTCAAAGCGTTTGCCATTGAAAATCAAAGTTGGAGACTTAGATAAGAGTGAGGTCAAAACCAATATTAGCTCCTTCTAAATGGCACTACAAATACATAAATTGATCACTTTCCTCAACTTTTGTTGACTATTAAAATATCATAGTTAAAAAAAAAAGAGAATATCCTCCCATTATAATAGGAAGAGTGAGTTAAGAAATAATGTCAGTTAGCACCCAAAAAAGAAAGATCCTTATGCTGAAGTGCTTCCTTAATTTCGGTCTCAACCAAGTGAACTAACCAAGGTTGCTGAGCTTTAACTAAGTCCTTCACCATGGATCTTTTTAGAGGGTCATTGAGCCCTTTAATGTTCCAAATCAGTACTATCATAGGGGGAGAGCCCCCTATTTGGTTTTTCCCTTTCCTCCCTGTGGCTTGCCTCTGAGACTTAGTATTCAATATTTGGAACTCTTCTTGCTCTTAATGATGATCAGTTTATTGAGTTGTCTCAACAATAAGAGCATTACTAGATTCACCAGAAGCAGTATCATGTATAGAATCATTAAGTATTCCAGAAGCTCCACTGCCACCTATTTCAATATTAAAAGATGCTTTCGAATACATTAAGACAGTTCCAAAATTAGATGGACTTTTCTTTTAGATGGGTAAAAGGACTTTCTCTAGGATTAACTTGTCATCTACTGTCTGAGTGATCTAAGTTGCTTTCTATATAATTAACTTGTCATTAACTGTTTAAATGTTCTGAGGTATACTTAAAGCTCCCTCTATATCCTCAATTGGCAAGGTGTCACCTACAATATTAGTGTCTCCATAACTAAGGATAGCAGACTCCATTCCAAGGAGCTCTTGTTGTATACCTGATTGAAAAGTCTTCCCCGTAGGCTTCCAAATTTTGGTAGAGTTAGTGGGCTTCTAGGGGTACAACAGAGTGATTTTTTTTCTCCAACTCTCCACTCTTTCCATAACAAAAAAAAAACAAATAAAGTTTTAGGAAATGGAGTAGTTTTCATAACTTTAATAATGACTTTAACAGAGTCGAGTATGTCTATGTAAGCTATCTGAGTGTCCATACACAAAGGTTTTCAAATGAACTGGCTATATAACTCAAGCCCTCCAATGTCCAAAGTTCTAGAGGAACATTGTGAATTTTACCTATAATGGGAAGGTCTCAATCTTACTACGATCCATCTCCATTCCAGGTTGCCATTTCTGTCAGAAAATCAGTTGGTGTCTAATATGTCGAGGAACATTTTCGAGAATCTGACTCAATTGGTTCTCAGCAGAAAATTTGATAGTAAAGTTCCATCTTCACACAGAGGACCATCAAGAATTAGCCCAAGCATTTATAACTGGATACGTTGGCCTCTTATTCCAAAAGAGGCCAATTAAGGCAATAGACCATACCTTTGCTCTACTTTGAAGAAGCTCCAATGGAGGATATATGCTACCATCTTTCATCACATTTGGGAATTATTCAGCGATCCTTTTTGTCTTGGTAAGCAAATAGCTTATGATTCTAGGTACCATCAGTAGGGTGCTCAGTGATATTGCCACTAGTTGAGACAACATCCACATGGCTCTACTTTAAAGGGGCTTAGGATTTGGAGAGAAGAGACTCTCTGGTGAGGGCTAGGAGATCCTCCAGTGTAGTGGAAGATCCCCCTTTCTTTATAGAAATCGAAGACACTGGTTAAAGGCCGGTTATCTAGGGTGAAACCCCACTTGAAAATGGAAAATGTTAGTGCTACCAAAGGACCAACAGCAAAAGGTGGGAAAAATTATAATAAAAAAAGGAGGGCAGGAAGGTAAGGAGGTAAATAGTTTAGAGAGAAGACAAACAAGAAATACTGAGAGGCCTTTTCTACATGGAAATATTGTTATTAACTAGTTCCAACTTCACAAACTAATAATAAGTAATTTGTAAAAGAAATGTTAAAGAGCCTCAAGATTTTGCATTTTTGATGATCTTTTAGTTTCCTACTTTTATTTATGTTATTAGAAGCTAATCTTACAAAAGCTTCTATTATATAATGAAAAGATAAGGGAATAAAGAATCTCTCTATCTCAGTCCTCTTGTTAATTGCTTCTTATGATAAAATTCACTTTAATTTCATATTTCTAGTTAACAACTTCTTATGATAATTGTTAAACAATTGCTAAGCAACTAAGATGTTATTTTTAATGCTCCTTCCTTGTATAAATGCTCCTTAGCTAGAGATAATCAAGAAGCTTAGTGTACTCTTCAGTTTAGTAGCAAACATTTTGAAAATAATTTTATAAATTACATTGAAAAAGGTATAAGTCTATATTGAAGGAGAGTTAAGGGGTTAGAGCATTTGGGGGCAAGAAAAATGTGAGTTTTGTTAATCATCTTAAACAATTTACTTATTCTGAAAAATTCAATCATAAATTTTGTAACTATCTCACTTATGATGTCCTAAATTTCTTCATAGAAAATCCATTCAAGACATCGAGTTAGAGCCTTATCAAGGTTGAGGCTAAAAAGGGTATCTTTGACTTTAAAAGTTGAGAATGGTTTAGAGAGGGATGAAGCTTAGACCTAATTGATGAAGGTAAGAATGAAAGATTGAATTTCCTAAAGTGAAGAGTTACCTAACTTTAGGGAGGCTAAAGATTCCTTGAAGTTATTGACACTATGATTAATAAGTTGATCTTGTTCCAAAAAGGTTTTATTTGTTCCTCAATAGTTTAATCTTATTGTAATTCCTTCAAATGAGGATAGAGTTATAGAAAAACTTTATGTTCCTATCTCCATCATTTAACCATTTCTCCCTTATTTTTCTTTATTAAGGAGCTATTATTTTCTAATGCCTCAGTATAGATAGGGCAATTTTTTTCTTTTGTAAGTATACGAAGATTACTAAGATCTAAGGTCAAGTCTTTTTGAAGGGAGATAAAGGACTCTTTAGTCTTTAGGGTAACTTCCTTAGTTTCACTAGCACTCCTTCTATAGAGAAATTTTATTCCATGTTTAATAGTCTAAAGCTTTTTGAAATCCTGATAATGAAGAAATTTATCTCTGGCATGACTTACCTGTGGTTGAATAAAAAATAAAAAATTAAGGAATTAATATATGAGACAGGTACAATGGTGGAGCAATTTGATTTAAAGCAAAAGCCTAGTGCTGTCTTCTTACTATGGTTAGTAATGTTGAATAGTCTTAGCACCATAGATAGATTAAAGTTCCAATCCCTCCCTAGAATATGTGTTCTATGCAATATAGGGGATGAAAATAGGGACCATTTATTTTTTAATTGTAGTACCTCTAATCTCATGCTATAGAGGATCACAAAAATATGTCAAGATAACTTCAACCAAGACAAACTAGTTGATGTTGTCCAAAGGATATAACATATGCCAAGTTCTAAGCAAGACAAGGAAGTATACATGGTGGTAATAACAACTTGTTTTCAAGAAATTTGGAAGGAAAGAAATTCTAGAAGATTTGCAGGGAAGGCCATAAGCTTATCCACTTTTTTAGAGCTAACAAAAGCAATCATAAGGGAGTAGCTTATATTTAATCAGACCACAAGAAAATGCAGTAGAAGACTAGCAAATTCTTGGAGAATCTAATACCTCAAACCTATTGTAACTTAATTCATTCTCCTAGTATTTTCATATGAAATGTTTTCTACAAAGTTCTATGGTGTATTTGTAGTGGAACCCTAAGTCTTACTTCTTATAATTAAATTCTTTATCTATATATTTAATTTTACTTTTCAAAAGAACATATAGTATTTATTCCTCTAATGATAGCACCATCAAATTCTAAAGAATCTACTAGAAAGTTGAACAATCTAAAAGGAGAGTTCCTAAGCTTAAAATTATTCTACCAATAGACTTATATAGAGCTATGATTTGAGCATAATGGAAGAATAAAATGAGCTTTGATGTTATTAAAGAAGGCTAGCCATAAGGCACTTACTAGAGCTTAATCTAATTTCTTTCTAATATACCGTTTTCTCAATTGTTTATTACTCTAGGAGAAAATTTAACCATTATACTTGAGATAAGTTAGCCTCAAAAAGGTAATGCAATTCCTAAAATCATCATTTTGAGTTTCTTAAATATTATCATACTGTTAATTTCATTTTAACAAATAATGGAGTTAAAATCCCAAAAAACTAACTAAAGGATGTTATAGTACCAGCTAGCTTATTGATGTCATCCTAAAGTTTACCTTTATTGCAATTTAAGTTATAAGCATATACAAAGGAGTTTTCATTTGGATGATTTGAGGTAAGAGGGCCATCTAAAGCAGATCAATTAATTGAAAGAGTGGTGGTGAGCTATTGAGATAATTTTAAGGTCATAAACAACTACAATTCCACCATTATAGTGAGTTACATGATTGATTATGATCAATAAAATTTAAAAAGAGGATACTTGACTAGTTTGTGAGATTTCAACTTGGTTTTTAAGAAACCAATAAAAGCTTGTTGTTTACTTTTGAGGTATTCACCAATTATTCTTTGTTTTTAAGTTTTGTCAGAACCTCTAACATTTCATATTATTATCCTTTCAATGTCTAAACTCAATTTTTTATTCATTTTCTATTTCTTTTCATTTTATCCAAATCTATAAAATGGGTTCCATTACTTGATTGATTTTGGATACTAGCAAATATTTTAACTCTTTATTATCTACTAAAGGGACACATTAGGTCTTCTAAGTAACATTTTTACCTTTCTCTTATATTTTTATTAATATATATTAATAAAAAATATTATATTATAGACAAAATATAATTTTGGATTTCATCATATATGTATCATTGAAATGGTAGGTAATTTTAAAAAACTATTTACATACATCGAAGTTGGCAAATTAAGGTGCGATATGATCTCATACATAATACAATAATTATAAATATATTTCGTATTTAATTTCCTAAAACCAAGATCATTTAAATTCTATAACATGATTAATACATAAAATATAATAAAGCATGAATCTCAATTAATACCTTATTTTGAAGTTTGATCCTTTTCTTGTCGTTTTCCTTGAACAGTTTCTAATATTAGCTCATCTAAACTACTATAGCCGCATAAGTGTCTGGCCTTTAACGATATCTACAAAACTAGTTGAGAGAACTTTATAATTATTTTAAAGAGGGTTAGGTAATGAGTAATAGCTCCCTTGGAGCCTAAGCCTATATATAATCGGATTTGGACCTTTTAGTAATTTAATTGAAATAAAATTTCGATCTCAACTTAACTTTATTATAATTATAATTACTTCTAATTCGCTTGAATAAAATCTAATATCTAATATTGGTCCTTATTTATTAACTATATCATCTTTAACCATAAAGTTTCTTAAACTTTACAATCAAGTCAAACTTAATTAAAACATCTTTTCTCTCTTCAACATATTCTTTATGTGTGACCTATTAGGTTCTCAAATATATTAGCATTGGATCTAAATTTTAACCCTAAATTATACTTAGAATTACATATATTAAACTCATTTAAATTTATCTTTAATTATATAACCAAACAGTTTATGTCCATAGATCAAGATTAGCATCTAGTAATGCATCATGACCACACAAATATTTAGGAATGTCAAAATAGTTTGAATAACTTTTTTGTGAATGAATTTTTCGTATAATTAAATCATTTCATCATATAATATTTTGATTAGATATAGAGCATGGAATTAATGTCTACTTTATTTAAGTCTAATCATATTAGTTATCCACTGTTAGTAATTGATTTAATAAATGACATTTAAAAATTATTTTCAAATAGTCATTTCACCTTGGCTAAAGATTTATGAAATCAATACTAATCGAGAAAATTAGAACATTCTTCCTAATTACTTTAGGGTGATGAATCCTCTATCAATCAGTCAAACGCCTCCATATATTTCATGATATATCCAATCACTATCGACTAAGCTACCTTTGAGTAGAATATGTCATAAGTAGTATCAAAATTTAACAATCCCTTAATGACATACTTGATCTCAAGTTAAAGGATCACTTATAAAAAAAATCACATCAAAAATTTTCATAGACATACAAGTAATGTTTCAAATAGAATTTCTCATATGGGATTAGTTTAGTGAACTTGTTCTCTTATAATTACTCATACATTTATTTAAGTATCTTTATACTTTAGTCTACAAGATCGACTACTTTTTTCAAAAAGAAGAAAGGTAACGTGTGATAGTCTTTATACGCACTATATATATTCAGTTTTGATAAAACAATAACTAAGAATAATTTAGGGATAATATATAAATGCAATATGAAACCTATAATTATAATTCTGTCATAATTTCATTTGTAATATATATTTACCCATGGACTTGATCATATACATCTGAATATGTATTAGATAAAAATAATTTAAATAATTATGTCACTAAACTACAACTAGTTGATTAGTTGTAGGGCATAAACTAGTACTTTGTCACTTATACTAAGCTAACCATTTAAGTATCTTATTCCATATCTCTATACGATGATCATAGTACTGTTGGGATAGTGGTTTATTGAGAGAACTCTACAAGATTCTATATTGTGGGAACTTGCCTAATATTATAAGTTTCATCTTAATTATCATCATAATTAATAGAAATTGCCTAAATACTTATTTAGATCTTTGATGATAACTTAGCTCCTTTTGTATGCCTAATGGCTCTGATGTTTTCTAGTACATTACTATCTACCCAATGCAAGAAACCATACCAAGTTCATTAAAGAACTTGTTGATGCAATTAATAATTTTCACTAAATAAAAAATTTATTAACGCTTGATTAACAATTTTGCTACATTAGATCATTTCCAATCTTAAAATAATATTTTTCTAAGTAAAATATACCTTAATTCGGATTTATTTGTAAAGTTTTCTTATAAGTGTGAACTCAAATATAAACTCATATATAAACTAATAGGTATTTTTAATACTTCACAAGTATGAGATATCTCAAATACTAAATACCTTTAGTAAATTATCTACATACTTGGAATAGAATAAGTAAACAACTTCGATACCTATCTATATAGATCTATTTTCCAAAATTGAGTTGTTATCTTTTAATATACAACAATAGTTATTCTTGAAATTTTATATTTTCAACAATTGAAAATATGAATTATTGTTCTCTATGCGCAATATATTTTTACACTCCTACTAAAGAGGACAACTATACTCTCACTAACCTTCTTGTAGACATGATAAATTCATAACCATCTTCAAAAAGAATTCTTTGAATTTATCTTTAAAGTGAATCTTTCAACATCTCATAGATTTTAACTATACATTTATCAAAGGCAATAGTTTCAATTTAGATACATTGTTATGAGATTTGAACATTTTAATTTTCATCTTACTCTAACTACTTATCTTGAGAACCATTATCCTAGAAGTATACGTTGAAACAAACATTTTGTTTAATGGGATAACTAAGATTATATTCAACCTTTTTGATATCTCACATCCATCTATTATCCAATTTAGTTATAAACTTGTTAGATAATACATACTTCAAGTAAGCATCATTAACTTTGACTCTTTCAAAGTCTTGGCATTTCATATCTAATACGATATCTTTCTAATTGATTTAATTCAAACTTTTAAAGTTAAGTTGTAATATTAGCTTTAGCTATAGAAGAAACAATTATTGGATCATATAATTTCTCATATTGCATTTTTCTCCTTACATAAATCTGTACTCTTATGAAATTTAGTTATGGAGATATTTACTAAAGAATCTCATTCCTTATAGATAACCACAAAATTAAATGTCATAACATTGATCTCATCAAAATACTTCAGCATTTTCAATGTTTAATTTCTACCTAGATTTAAACAATTACAAATTTTCAAAATTTTAACTCAATATTTTGTTTAACATATATGATTATATCACATAAAGTCATTATTAATATAATAAAATACAATAATCATTCTTTTATACAAGTATAGGATTCATAAAGCATGCATCCAGGAGATAAAGTGGATGGAGGCTAAAGCAAAAGAGATTAATGGGTTTAAATTGTGGTACTCAGGGGGTTCGAGATGATAGAATGGGGTAGGTATTTTAGTTATTAAGGAACTTATAGGTCATATTGTGGAGATCAAAAGGACAAATGATAGGATTACAGCTGTTAAGATTGTGGTGAGTAGTGTTGTTATTAATATGGTGTGCGTGTATGCACCTTAAGCAGGTTTAGACGAACAAACCTACTAATAAGAAAGTTACTTTAGAAAGAGATTTTAATGGTCATATAGGGGCAGCATCGAAGTGTCCATAGACTCATGGGGGTTTCGAATACTGAGATAGGAATGATAGTGGGATTGCTTTATTGGACATAGTGGTATAGTGGGATTGTTTTATTAGACATAGGGGTTGCATTTAAGTTAATGATAACCAATTCTTTATTTAAGAAGAACGAGGAACAACTGGTGACTTATAAGAGTAGAATCATGAAGACTCAAATTGATTATTTCCTTATAAGAAGCGATTGAACTAGGTGTAATTATTGTAAGGTGATTTCGAAAGCATACTTAACAACTCAGTATTGAATGTTAGTTTTGGACCTTGAAATTAAGGGATTGAGGAAAAAGAGAAATAATAGGAGATGTACTAAAGTTAGATGGTGAAATATAAAAGGTGACATGGTGGAACAATTTAAGGATAGAGTAAGAAATGGAGTCGAATGAAAATTAGAAAAGATGGAGGGAGTAGCAAATATGTTAAGGAATATTATCAAAGAGATCTTGGGAGTTTCTAAAGGGTTGAGAGGTGGTAAGATGGAATCTTGGTGGTGGACTGAAGATGTATAAGAAGAGGTGAAGGCTAAAAAGGGAGCATATAAAGCTCTATTGGAAAGTACCATAAAGGCAGAAAGAAAAGTTAATAGAGAAAGGTAGAATCTGGCAAAGAAAGAGGCAAGGAAGACAATCTCGGTGGCTAAGGTGAAGCTTACAAGAATTTGTACAAAAGATTGGATACTAAAAAAAAGAGAAAAGGGCATTTTTAAGTTGGCAAAAGTTAAGAAACGAAAAATGAGAGACTTAAACTAAGTTCAATTTATAAGAGATAAAGTAGGGTAGGTGCTCATAGAGGAAAATGACATCAAGAAATAATGACAGAGGTACTTCTATAGCCTTTTTAATGAAGATATAGAGAAAAATGTCGGTTTAGGTGACCTCAGCAAGTCTGAGAGATTTCATAACTTTTCTCAGTGTAAATAGATCACAAGGGAAGAAATTAAAAAAGTTATTGACAAGCCTGGTTGGAGTTACTCCTATACGACTCTTGTTTGGTCGGCATGTTTATTTTACTTTTTAGCCCGGTTGGAGTTACTCTTGTACAGTTCTTTTTGGGTATGCATTTTTATCTTACCATTCATTGTCAATCTTTGAAATGTTCTCCATGTACGATATTTTGTGTGTCGTACCTATTTTTTTGGTATTATAATTATTGTTTCTCTTTATCATTTGTTTGTATTTTTGTATTTAGTTATTTTATTACCTTTTTATGTTTATTTTATTTATTTATTTATTTATTTTTTGTTTATGTATATGCACTCATTCATAATTTTGTAATATCTTCGTGACACATTATAAGTGGATCTATAAAAAATGACCTCATTACTAAATAAGAGTAAGACTGCACATTATCAAACCTCCTCAGACTTCGCGCCTCAACGGGACTTCAACTGAGTGTTAATAATGATGATGATAAGATAGACTAAGATTTATATGATGAGATTATATACTAATTTAAATTACAAAATGATAGGATATCCTAACTAAATCCCAACTCTTAGAATCAAGTATATTTGTTAGAAATAAATAGTTTAAGAAAACAAATTTTAGAGTGAATACCTTAAATTATTTATCATATCAATTTTGTTGGTAGGATTATTTCTATAACGATCTTTGTTTTGCATTTCTTTGAATCAAATTGAATTCTTTTGCATGCAATGATCACACCTGCTCATACTCTTCATAACTAAAGAATCACCCAACCACCAAGTCTCAACAAAACAAATGCCATAATTATTATATGTATCAGAACCAGGAGGTAGTACCATTCACTGCCAATATGAGCTAATGAATTT
>JANITW010000002.1:39480639-39495975 GCA_027564335.1 Erythroxylum williamsii
ATTAAATATAGCATCCCTAATAATTACCTTCTTGTTTGGTGTTGGATCCTAAAGCTTTTATGTATTCGTACTTTTAGGGTAACCAATAAAGATACACTTCTTCTACTTTTAATCAAGATTAGACCTCTCATCATAGAAATCTGCACAAAAGTAGGACAACGTATGATCTTCAGTTAAAAGAAATCTAATTGACTTCTTATCTATACCTCCTCTATAATTATCTCATCCAGTGAAATCTATAACAATATGTTAATGAGATAACATAGCATATCCAATGCATTTGTTTAAAAAAAATCTTAAAGAGCCCTACTCTCATCCTTAAACATTTGATTATTTCAATTATATATCTCTCAACCTCTATAGAACACCATTTTGTTGTAATGTTTTCTAAACTCTGTAATGTCATTAAATCATGTATAAGTTCTAAAATTGTGAATCCATGTACGCAATACCATTTTCTGATATCAGGCACTTGATTTTTCTTCCTATTTAGTTCTCCACCTCAGCCTTCCATACCTTGAATTTTATAAAACATCTAATTTTTACTTTATGAATGATATCCATACTTTTCTGACAAATCATTAATTATTGTAATGAAATACTAAGATCCACCCAATGACAACTTATGAGTAGTGTCCCACACATCAAGGTAGATATAGTGCAAATTTCTTTTAGTTTTGTGCTTCCCCATCTTAAATGTTACCATATGCTGTTTTCCAATAATATAAATTTTGTAAAAGTCTAACTTAAAATTTTTTACACCCTTCAGTAGGCTCCTTTTATAAAATTCTCACATTCCTCACTCATTAAGATGACCCAACTATATATGTCACAGATTAGCATTATCATTGTATAATTTACTACAATAACATATTAACCTACAATTATGCTCTATATCAATTTTTTTGGCTTAGTTTTGACCTTCCATCACTTTTGTCACACTTTTTATCACTTAAAATATATCTATCATTTTTATAGACAAAGTTGTTTGTATTTATGGTGTCCAAAAAAAATCAAGTTCTCCTATAAATTTTACATGTCAAACATCACGCAACATCTTCAAAATAATATTAAACATCTTAATTCTAACTTATCAAGCTTTAAGGATTTTGTAAACTTTATTAACTACCAACCGAACAATGCCAAAGTTTCCTGATGTATATGACACCAAACAATCTTTTGTAGGCATCATATGGTGTGAGTATCCTATATCCAGAATCTATAAGTCTTGTAGTTAACTAGTTAAAATGTTAAGCATGTTTCCATTTGCTCAGTCCCTGCTCTATACCATATTAGCAAACTTAACGAATCAGAAAATTTTCTTTCATCAGTTTTCTTTTTCTTGTTTGAATAGTTTCTCTCATATGTCTAGTTTGCTTGCACTTATAACACTAGAGTGTCTTTTTATTTTAGATTTTGATTTGAAACTCTTCTTGGATGAGTCATCCCTATTATTAAACCAAGAGAGCTTCCAATCTATATTTTAACAATAATAAAGCTTATTTACTATTAATAAAAAATTTAAAAGAAAGTAATTTAAAAGTTATTTTCATTTGGTAAAAACCAAGAGCAATCTCATAAAAATAATAAAAATTAGAATCATATTTATTTAAGTAAAAACCAAAACTAAGACTAAGGAAGACTAAGGTAAAATGTTATAAATGAAAATGCAATGATCATTGTACTTCCCACTTAGTTGTTTTGATATTTTAGAGGCTCATCATGCATAAGTATATCATCATTTTAACTCATTAGATGAGTCTTTTCGATCATCAAAGGAACTGAATTTTTTATTATAAAGAAAACTCTCTTAATCTTTAAAACATTCTTTGAGGTATATCTTAATAAGTATTTAATTCAATTTTTCAATAAGAAAATAAATTTGATGATTTTAAGATGTTAAAATTAAGATTTTAGGTACATTGGTCGACCAATATAGGCCAATAGTCTATTAATTCATAATGCAAATATATTGGTCGACCATTATAGCATATTGTTTGATTAATGTTCTAACCAATTTTTTTAAATAAATGAATATTGGATAATTAATATGCTACAATGGTCGGTAAACATTCCAACAAATGGATTTTTATGCAATAAATGCATATTGGTGGACCAATATGCTATATTGATCACCAATATACTAAGATGACTAGTTTTTTTTCTCTAAAGACTAGATTAAGTCCCAAAAGCTATAAATACATGGTTTCTCATTAGTTTTAAAATATAAAAGAATTTGGGTCTTCTATAAACATTTTTGAAATAGTTTTTCAAAGCAACTTTAAGATTTTATGTAAAGTATATAAGCCTTTATGTTATCAGAGTAAGTACTCTATGTTACTTTAAAAAAGAATCTAATGGTCTATTGACTCCTATGAAATTCAAAGATGATAGAAAGGTTCCAAAACTAAAAGAAAATTGGGAAGCCCAAGATAAGAGACTCATTTCTTTGAACAATAAAGTCATTCATATATTATTTTGTGCACTAGGTAGGAATGACTATCCATGTATCACATACTTAAAGTCAAATATGAGAGTACTGATCAAGTTAAAGAGAGTAGAGTAAGCATATTAACCCACAAATACAAATATAAAGCATGATAAGAGATATCTAGCATATATATAAGATTTATTAATATTATTAAGTATCCCTAAGGTCTAAGAAAGAAATACATTAATCTTAAAAATACTGAGAAGATTGCTTATGCTACTTTTTTGACTTGGGAAGCTAAAGTGATAGCCATAAAAAAAAGTTAATGACTTGGCGATGTTATCATTTGAGGAGCCCATCGGATCTCTACTTATCTATGAACTAAAGTTAAACAAGGCATAAGAAAAGGCAATGACTCTAAGGAAAATAATTAGCATTTAGAGCCTTAAACGAAGAATTAATTGAGGAAGACATAAGTGAAAGCAATGATGAAGTGATGAAGACATCATCTTTATCACTAGGAAATTTAAGAAGTTTAAAAAGAAAAAAGCTACTCTAAAAGAAAAACCTTCAATGAAGGTAAGTTAAATTCAAATAGAAAATCTTTCAACATTGTTTATTTTGAATGTAGAAAACTTAACCATATGAAGTGACAGTGTCCTCTCCTTAAAGTTAACGAAAGAAATGACCAGAAAAAGAGGAGGAAAAAAACAAAAGAAGAATGAAAGCATCAACTTAGTAGCACAAATGACTCCAAAAGTGAGAATTTTAAAGGAGAAATAACTCATACGGGCTCTATGGAAATTGTTGATAATGAGGTAATTTCAAACTCTAATTTTGATAGTGATATTGAATTAATTTATGATTAACTAGACGAAGGTCTATAAATTATGAGCATAGAAAGGAAGGAAATTTCTTCTAAACTTAAAGAAATTAAAAGACTTTTAGATGAATGTGTGTGTAAAAATGAAAAGGTAAAAATTAGGTTGCATATAATCAAAGCATCCAAAAGTTTGACTATTGTAGATGATGATAATTAGAAGAATTAAAAATTAAGAATAAGACATTAAATAGGGAAGTCAATGCAATCTTAAGGACTCCTTGTCTGAATCCAATAAAGTGAAAGATTAGAAAGTATTCTACGAGTTAAAAAGAATTCCATTAATAAGTATTAGATTGCATACATTTATAGGAGTGGATCTAACACTAAGACTACATTTGTCAAGGAAAAACATATATGTAGTGAAAAGCCTTTACATAAGAGCAAGGTGCATTTCTTCTAGACATTCATATACATAAGTTAGGGTAAAATGCAATTCCCATACATTAATGCATAATTCCCAATCTAGACGTAACAATATTAGGCAATACTTCCATCTAAAGAAAACATACAGTAAAAATCAAAGAAAAGTAAAGATGGTAATTGGACTGTGCCTGGCTTGAGAGCGGGTTTTTCTAAAAAATTGAGCCTTGATCAACTTTAGGCTTGGGCTCAGGCAACCGAGGCTCGACCTGGCCTGACCCGAATAAGCAAAACCATGTCATTTTTTGCATTATTAATTTAAAAAAGTTTAAGCTCAGGCTCAAGCTCTGACTCTTTAGTAGTAGGGATCGGGCTAAGTTTGGGCCAGGCTCTGACATATATCATTTCCATCCCTAAAAAAATGTGTTAGTTCCTAATAACACCTGAGAGGGGGTGAATTAAGTCTTGATAAATTTAAATAACTTTTTCTTATCTAATGAATTCAATTAATCAAGAATTACATGTTGAAAAATAACTTATTTTAAATTAATAAAATATTAAACATGATTTAAAGAATATAAGGAAGAAGGCAAACTAATTTATGGTAATGAAATATGATATTCATTACTTTTTTAATGTCATTTATCTTACCTTTGGCATTATCTTTAAGAGTAACAAATCCTTTATCTTTGTCTCCAAGAGTTATAGATTGGAAAGTATCACTGTTCATTTGTCTTGAGCATCTACTATCTACATACCATTTGTTTCTCTTTTTATTAGAGACCTACAAACCAAAAAAAAATAGTTTTAGGTACCCAATAAGCTTAGGTCCTTGATGGGTTGTTCTTTCTTTTTAACCTATATTTTTAAAGGATTACTTGCCATTATTTTTTTTAGAAAACAAAATTTATCAATATGTTTAAAGTTTCTAGAAAATAACATATCATGATATATGAACTTATTTATGAAAGTGAGGTCTAAAGTTACTGTTTATAGATACACTCCTTTGAATGTTATAGAAGTTGTTCATTTTCTTGGGAATAAAATAATTTTTAATGTTGCAATATATGTGAGACCTGTGTCCTTGGATTTTTAGATGCCTATGATAAGTTTAATCATGTGTCAAGAAATTATGGCTATCATTTGACCAATTATGTGTGAACCTTGCTTAGATGATAATTGATTTTAGGTCTAGATTAGGAATTATACACGAATACATAAGTCTTGCCTTTTGGCCTAGTATATGTATATAAATGTCTAGATGAAGATTCACATACCGATTTACTATTTAACATTATGGATCTTCATTATGCATGTATTTTCCCTTAATAATGTAGCTTTAATATTAGGTGCACTCCCATAAGTATACTCAAGGCCATGTCCATTTTTGGAATTCTTTTGAACTCCCAATATGCTCTTTTAATTTTTAACTTCCTATAGTAAAGTTAGACAAGGAGTCCTTAAGAGCATTGATATCCCTCTTCAATATCTCATTCTCAATTTTTAATACATTTACATTTTCATTGTCTATAACGACCACACTCTTAAATGGTCTACTGATATGCAATTCACTCTTCATATTTTTATTTTCACTTACACATACATCAAAAAGTTTTTAAGTTTCTTTAATTTTAGAAGATAGTTTCTTCCTTTTAATGTTCATAACTTCTAGGCTCTCATCTAGTTTATCATAAGTTCATTCAACATCACTATCATAGTCCTCAACACAAGACTATGTACATAATTATATTATATAGTTCTTTTTCAAATCTTCTAAAATTGTTATATTTCGATTCAATTATTCTCCATCTGTGCTTCTTTTCCTTATATAGGCAAACATATGAACTGAAATGATAAAAATTCTTAAATTAAGTATCCAATTCTTCAAATTAATATAAAACATAACCAATATGCTATGAAAATAGTGTTAAAAATGATGTATGTCTACATTAAACCTAATTGCTTGTACTCAATCAAACTAATCCACCATTTAATCTTAAGTAGAAAATAACTTAAAGAAAAGCTTAAATAATCAAACATACTAATCAAAATTCATCATCATTCATTCAATCTTAAAGGATAATCAAAATGTTTTGCAACTAACTACTTGCATCAATTTTCAAGCTAATTCAATTGACTTTATAACTCTTCAAACTTCATCAAATTATAAAACTTAATCATATGCATAGAATAAACATACTTAAGAATGTTTCAACTTTTAAACACATCTATATCCTTTTCATTAATAAAACTTAAACGTAAACTTAAACAAGAGCATTAGAAGTTTGTTTGAAAAGTCAACTAGTCTTTTTATGTTAGAGTAAACACCCTATCATGAATACCTACGGTTACTCAAGTAGGTCACTATCTCAAATAGCTACTGGCACCACTCCTTTAACCTTTTTATTAGGGAAAATCCATAAAGTTGATTTATTATGCTCATTTATTGACATATTACTATTTTATTTTTATTTTCATTTTTGGATAATAAAGGTGCTAAAAAGAATTCATAATTACCTATGTATATACATATTACACAATGAATATCATAATGATCATCAAGTATTCATTTTATAAATTCATAAGGTAAATCAAAATCACTTATTTATCAACATTCATAATAAGCTACATAAATAATATAATTAAGCAAGACAATCGAATTCATAATTCCAATAGCATGCTTTCAAAAAAAACAAAATTTGAAAAATTATCTCCTTTTAAGAAAATAATGAAAAATTTAATAAACTTAAGTTTACTCTTATAAATCCAAAGCCTTACCCCACACTTAGAAATAAAAATTATCCTTAATATTCCCATCATATAATATAATGAAAAAATGAAAAGGGGTAACGGATAAAAAGTACTTAAACATTCCTGAATTTTATGTCATTTAGTTATATAAAAATGTGAATCCATTCTGTAGATGTTGAAGTACTAAATAAACTACAAAAAGAAGCAGGGAGAAATTTTGGGTCAAAATGAAGTAAAAATATAATAAATATGTATATATTCATAAAGAATATTCATATAAACTAGAAAAGGGAAAAGATACAAAACACAAAATTGTATTAATGGTCCTAGAGAGGTAATGGTATTGGAGGTGATATGTAGGGAATTATCACATATTAGTCCTCTATATCCTCGAACGAAATCATCTCCGTCAAATTCCCTATCAAGGACTCAATATCCACTATCCTCATTTCATTATTAAGAAAAACAACCTCCTCTCCAATTGATGAATTAGTATCATCCAACTCTTCGATACCCACATCCTTAGCATGCTTCTCAACAAACTAATCTCTCAGACTTATAATGGTCTATATGCTTATTAGGCTCCCTAGGCTCCTCAAACTTGGTTTCATCTCCCTCTGTATCCTTTGGAACATGCTCAATCTCCACATTTGTAGCTAACTTCTTTAGATGTACTAATGAAGGTCAGATCTCCACGCTTGGATTTTTTGATATCTATGATAAGTGCAAATTGCATCATGTCTTAGGACATAGTTTGATATGTGTTTAGCCATTAATTTGGTCATTTAGTATGTGTTTAAGTTAAACTTGTGTTAGTTTGTTAATTATTTGAGTTTCAAGGGTTTTATGGGTTAGTACAAGCTTTTGAGCTTAAATATTATATTTTTGAGGTGATGTGTTTGCTAGTGTTTTAATGTCAGTATTGAAGAAAAGAGTTTTAGAAGACACTCGGTTGAAACAACGACCCATCATGACTGAAGGCTTAATGTGGTCCACGATTAGGCCTACATTGGGCAAAAGTGCAGTTGCTTGCGAACTTCACATTTCGAAAGACTTTTTGGACCTTTTGGATCTCGGAAAGACCTTAAGGTTACCAAAGCATAAAAGACTATTTAAAGAACACGAAGAGGATCAAAAAATAGCTTTTTCATTAGCCACACTTGAAATCATGACAAGGTAATACCAAAAGAGAGAGAAGAAAAAGGAAGAGGAAGATGAAGCTAACTTGATGTACTTCCCGAATTAAGAGATTTAACAATGTCATTGCCTTCCGTCATCTATTCTATGTCATAATTTCCTTTTTGTTTGTATTTTATTCATACATAGAATTGAGATGGATAGTATGATGATGGGATTTGGAATATTGATAATGTTCTAAACTCTTGTTTGGGATTTTATTTTGATTTCATGATAATTTAGCCGATAGTGTTTATTGGATGAATGTCGTGATTTGGTTGCATTATTGCATAATTCAGTAATAATCTGAGAGGGAGAACTGAATGAAAAATGATTAAATTGGATTAATGAGAATCAAGCGATTTAATAGAAATCGTGTCAAATTATATTGGTAATTGTGCAAAGAGAGATCCCGTGTGATGTACCGATAGTTTATTAGTGTGCTTCAAATCTAATTAGGGTTTTGGATAATTTGTGAATTATGAGATTGCAAATTCCATAATCTGATTAGGGTTTAATGGTAATAACCTAAGAGAGAGTAATCAACCTTACGATAGTCTAGAACCGATACTCCATTGGCACATAATTGGCTAGGTTAGCATTAATTATAAGTAAAATATCCTTTCTCATAAATTGGTAAATTCCTTAGGTTGATCTCTATTATGATTGCATATTTCTCACTCTTTAATACTTTTGTGTTTAATTTCTGATTTGATTGGTTGAACTCAATTCTCATAATCAATTTCTATTACATATTTTATTTTTCTTTTTATAGTTTTTCTAGATTTAAACTTTAGGATTAGATTACTCTCCTTCCTTGTGGGATCAACACCTTTAATACTATGCTACAAACCATGCGCTTGCAGAATATTGAGGGTTTATAAGATTAAAACTTACCTCGATCAAGTTTTTGATGTCGTTGCCAAGAAGGTCTAAAATTAGTTTAATTCTTGTAGTCTAATGAGTTTCACTATCTTTGTGATTGTGGTACCCAATCACAAGAAGGAAAAAAAAGTGTAGGAAGTTTGGACAAAAAATTGAAAACACATTTATTTGGACATCACAAGATAGCGATGAAGAATCCAAAAAATTAGATATCAAGAAGAGATAAAAAGAACAATCATAGAGGATATATATTATAGGGAGCAATGGACTCTTACATATTTCAATAAGCCCCATTTTAGTTGAAAAACTCATCATCCTTATATGAACACGTACACTTTGGGATGACCGAACCACTCAAATTTCTATTGGTCTAATAATGTAAGTACTCACATGGGATATCAAAACCTATTAGGATTTTAGCAAGATGACTCCAATTCATAGGATTCCAAATTAGACAAAATCATGGATAAGTTAACAGACATGGAAGAGACCCATAAGAGATTGGAAGAGTAATTTGATCAAGTAATGAAAAATCATGCCTCTTCTATTCATAACCTGGAGATTCAAGTGAGATAGCTTTCTCGTGAATTTTGTAACAGAAGTATGGAAGACTCTTTAAGCAATATGGAATTACATCAATAAGAGCAATATGAGGCTATCATACTTAGAAATAAGGAAGAGCAAGAAAAACCAGTGAGAAATCAAACTAAACCCCATCCTGTAAAGGACCAAAAGATGAAGAAAGAGGATGAAGACAAAACGACAACCCTCCCTATTATTCCTTAGATCTTGGTCTACCATACTTGAACATCGAAAAAACTTGGGTAGATGTCCATGACGAGAACCTTATCATTCGGATTAGTGATGACCAAATGACATTCAACATGAATGATGTATTAAAGAATTCAGAAGAGGGCGACTCATTCAAAAAAATTGATATGCTCAAATCTTTGAAGGAACGAGAGGATAAAGAATAGTTGACAATGGACATCAAGTTTGAAGAAGCTATGGAAGTCTCTATTCAAGAAGCTAAAGAAGAAGATGAAATGGGGGAGAATGAGGAAGAATCAAGAAGAGAACAACTTACCCTTTTACCAAGCAAACTGCTAGATTCCATATAAGATTCATGAGCTTTGTTAACAATTCGCTCGATAAAAGGATATTATTGAGCTTAATTGGTTTTCATAATTTTATCAATATTGTCCTTCTGCTCATTTTACAATTTGTAGCTTACTTACCAGCTACAAAACTGATGTTGAATGAAAAGGGTGGAAGCAAGCTGCTTATAATTGATCTCGATTGAGTTTCTAATGATACAAGGTCAAGCTAATGACTATAAATTAGGATGTTTAGGGTAGATCTAAATTGTTATGCAATTAAAGTTGTTTCATTTCCATAAATAAATATCAGTGATTCGGAATATGTTGCCCTACTAATACTCTTACTCTCTTTGAATTAATTATAAGATAAGAAAGTCAGTTCGGCGTCAAGCGCATTTGATCTCTACCTTAAACACATCTCCACCTCAGTCACCATGATGGTTTCAAGTTCTAACCCTTTTCTTTTCATTTTTGTTAGTATTTTGTTCTTTTACCTTTTGTATATTATTTCATTATCCCTTTTATGCTTGTATGTATCCTTCTTACATTGAGGACAATGTGTTGTTCAAGTGTGGAGAGCGTTGTATGGTTTGCTTTGAGTGTGAATTTTACATATATTAGTGTGTTTAGGTTGCATATTGTGAATTTTATTAATGCATCAATGGCTTAGATGGAACAAAATAGATTTACTTTTGAACATAATCTATTAGATTGTTAAGAGTCATTAGCTCATGAAATTAGTGATCTGGGTTCTTTGTCTCAAATATGCAAGTTAATTAGGATTCAGTGTTAGCTTGTTACCCTATAAGTTGTCACATTCGTTTATAATTTTAGGTCTTTCGACTAAGTAGCTTTGCTAGTATTATTTCATAAAAACAAGTAGCTAAAGCAACAAGGTAGGCATTAAAATAAAAGAGAAAGTGTTTGTAAATTTTAAATAAATAACTATTTCACTAGCCTTTGGGTTATGAATAGAGCTAGTAGCCAGTTGAGAGCGTGATGTAGTTGAGTAACCAGATTGACACATATCACAAATGTGTGCCTTCACGTCAAAAGGTTATAATGACGTTCCAACCAAGCAACTTACTAAAAATACGACTTAGTTGAGTAACCAAATTGACATTCATTACCGATGTTTGCCTCCGGATAAAAAGATTAGTTCCATGTCCACAAAAAGTAACAAAAAAGAATATTTTTTAATAAAAACCTACTGAAATTGTAAGTAGCCTAACTTTTCATGAAAATGTACTTAGTTTTAGTTACAAAATTTGATTGACCAAATAATTTGTAATGTGTTTGTAAAATTGAAAGGGGTGAATAAACTTGACATTTAAGATTCGATTAATATGTATATTTAGTCCAGAGTTCCTAGACATGAATTTTACATGTTAATAATTTGGAACAACTGGAATGATTGTGGTTAGAGTTAAATTTGTTTCATAAAGTTGAAGCCATCACCTTATTATTGCATTGTGTGCTTTGTATTTTTGTGATGTTTGTTGTTTGTTTGCTTGAGGATAAGTAAACATTTAAGTATGGAGATGTTGATAATTATAAATTGCATCATGTTTTAGGGAATAGTTTGATATCTGTTTAGCTATTAATTTGATCATTTAGTATGTGTTTAGGTTAGAATTATGTTAGTTTATTAATTATTTGTGTTTAGGTTAGAATTGGGTTAGTTTGTTAATTATTTGTGTTTAAAGCCAATCTCTCTTGAATTTTTTTAAAATCGTCCAAGGGATTACCATAAATTTCCTACTGTTTCATCAAAAGGGATTCCCTAACTCTAATGACGTCTAAATTCTTAGAAGACCTCTAATTAAGTTTCTTTAGTTCCTCTTTGATAGCACAAACTCAAGTAAAGTTTGAATTAGTCATAAAATTGGACATTCCTATTAAGTCTATTCACAGGCATCCCAAAATCCATCATTTTCACTCAAGTGATTGAAGAGCCTGAAAGGCGAATTCCTTCTGTGATCTAGTGGCAGACCTTTTCTCTTTATAGGAGAATGGTCTAAGCTTAGGGAATTGTTAAAGTGCATTATTATATTGGAATCTACTTAGCCATTCAAAGTTCACTAGAGCCCTATCGAGTTTTTTAATTATAAGAAAGTCCCCTTCTTATCTATTAAAACAAATGAAATAACATCCATTAGCTTCAACGTTGGTAACTTCTAAAGTTTGGAGGCAATACCTGAGTTCCTTACAATGAATTTTCCTACTTCTATTTCCTTTAGTTTCTAAGGACAACAAAGTATAATTAAAGTTCACTAGCTAAATCTAAGGATCCATGAGTTAATTTTTAAATAACATCACCCGCTTCCATAGAGAAGCTCTTTGGAATGTAGAATCAGAATGATAAATAAAAGATATCAAAACTTTTCCAGTACCCAAGCATTCAACATAAAGGTGAATATATTGAAACAAGATTGAAGAGTTTATCACCTTAGTTAGTTCAGGATCATATGCAACAATAATTCTTTTTGAGGTGATATCTATGACTTATTATTAGCTTCTAATTATTTTTGAAAAATCAAATATTTGCATATATATTCTCCTTTAGATTAGATTTTAAAAGACAAAAAAAAAGACTTTTAAGGCTATATAATATGCAACTAACATCTACTTCTTATAGTTATTTAACTCCCTTATGTTCCAAGAAAAAATGGACATTATCTAGAAGAGATGGGGGCATTGCCCTTTGCATTATACCTTGATCTTCTCCTCTCCAACATTTTAAAACCCTTATGAGCCTTGTATGGATCATCATCAACCTTATAACTTTACTCATTTTCCTTCACAGGGCTTTTATCAAACCTTGAAGGGAGTTGGACCAAAATGTCTTGAGTGTAGTTCTTATTAGCCCTCACTGGCTCATTTATAAGAGTATTACTCCCTACATTAGCTTTTTTGAGAGTCCCTAGACATGGAGAATAGCTAGCATAAACATTTACCTTGTCTCGCTTGCCAATTGTCTTAATATGGCAGTTCATCAATTGTTCCCTTGTTTGAGGGGATTGAGAGGTTGCATTATCAAGCAAATCCACCAACTAGTCCTTTATTTTATTTGTGGGAGTGAGAGGTTGAATTATCAAGTTAAAAGTCTAAACCCATTAACTTCACAAAATCACCTTTTGCAAATTTTCTCTAGGTTGGTCTCTAGGACTTTCCTTGCTAAATTAAAGAAGGCCTTTATTGATATAAAAAACTTATAGTATCCTCCATAAGAGTGTCATTCTCTCTCATCTTGAGTAGACGAATTTCCTTAAATAAATTTTATTGCATGTCAATACTGATACAAAGGTGTGCATAAAATCTTATGTACTCAAGTAGATCCTGTTGCATGTCAACACTACTCTTGCTTCATGCGCACCAATCCCCCCAATAAAGCTTATTAACATACTCAGACTTTTAGTAAAACCAATATTCAAGCTAGGTATTACGAATATTGATCCAGATTGGAACTTAATTTTTTAATATCCTCAAGTTTAATGTATGGATTTCATATTTGTATAAAAATAGGAAGATTGTTGTAGTACCATGGACCAAACTCAATTACCTAAGGGCCCTTTTCTTGAGTGGGCAACTTAAAAGAGAAATAAGTGGTCCTTGGTGAGCATAACATCTAGGTCCCTTACTTTTAAATCTTGAGAGCCTATAGTTTTAACGTCGAGAAAGAGTATTTTACCTGAAAAAAAACCCACCACGTGTATTGTTCATATAAATTGAGGTAATGATTCCTAAGTTCTACGTAGGTTTATAAATGAGGGAAAAAGTCAAGTAATAGGCCTTATTGACCTATTTTCAAGCCCAATTACAAGGTCTAAAGAAACAGTCATGAATGCTGCTTTAAGTACATGAAAATGAAACAGTGACACTCTTGATAGAGAATAACCAAATTAAAACTCCAGTAGATCATCCAAAGAAACACAAATCTTATTACCGCCACCCACTCCCCCTTCAATTTTCTATTACTTAAAACAATTTCCTGCCATATAACTTATATGTTTATGGAAACAAAACATATGTCCAGACTAGGACGATCACCAAATTCCAACCTGAGAAGTAAAGACAAAGGACACAATGACCACAATCTTCATATTCATATACGTGATTCTAGTTTTCAAAGAATTGCAGCAAATCGATTTCTCTTCCAAATGAGTTGTTGATACATTCCCTCTTTTTCCTCCAACTTAGACCAAGGAAGCTTGTGCTTAGCCATGTGTCGCTTCTTTGCAGCTATTCCCATGTTATCTCCTTCACTCTGTTAGAAACATGTAAACCATCAATCAAACAACTCAAGATATCCTCAACTTCAAATATTTACTCATGTCCAGTCATTAATTAATGCGACATATTGTAATTGTATACCTTAAAACATAGCCCTTCATCCACATCGCATATAGGATAATCACTGGGGCAACAGTAGTCTGTTCCAGTGCAACAAACAGCATTCTGATATGAACAACAACCATAGATTAAGCAATAGTCATAAAACTCAAAGAGGCAACAACATGTCTCATCACTTGGGCAGTAGGAGAAGTCTCCACAATCACTTGGTGAAGGAGATGGAGGTGGAGGTGGGGGAGGTGGAGGTGGAGGTGGGGGTGGCGTCAAGGGGGATGGAGGACTAGTAGGAGATGGTGCATGGTGTTGCTTAGTTGGATAGGAGGCCATCGCATTGATAGCACACACCCCATACGTTAAGTTAGTGTTCCTTCTAATATATATATAACCATCCATTCCCCAGTCTGTACCCCATGAGTTCTTGACTATCCAATAATCTTCATCATCTTCAGAACCATAACCAACAATTAGAACAGCATGATCAATGTCGTCTGGATTCCCAGAGCAATCCCCGTCGTAAATACCCTGCCAAAATTACCACATTTATCTTATAATTTTGTTCACTTAAAAGGTACTTTCTTTAAATGATCAAAGATACTTACACTAGTGTATAACTGAAAGTCTATTGCAGAGCCATCAATCCCCACACTTATAGGTTGTTGGACAGTTGCACACAAGAGAGCACTATCTGATTCACCTACGTCTTTGTACCCATCAATGGATACAATTTTTCTGTCCTCCTATATGATTGCAAACTTTGTTAATCAGACAAAGGACAGTAAGTTTGCTTTATAACTGTTGCTATAGCTTCAGGGGATTGGTTAAAATATTTATAGGAATAAAAGAAAAGTTGGAAACAAACCTTAGTAGTGTTGCAGGTACCATCTTCACCTGTGTAAGGGTAATTAGCTTCTGTGTCAATTCCACCATTGTTTATTACCCATTCAAAGGCATAATCCATATAGCCTCCGTCACAACCCTCATTTGTTGTGTCACAATCCACCAATTCCTGCTCTGAGAGGCTAATGAGGTCACCGGTGGTTATGGCATTTATTCCTTCAATGGCTCCAGTTGTAGAGAATGCCCAGCAACTTCCTACAAGTCAGGAGTACAAGAATAGAGGACAGAACTGATAAATAACTAACCATGTACTAATTGCGCTATTCTACAAAAAGAAAAAAAAAACAGTATTTTTCTGCGATATTATCCACTGCAAACTGGTTTAACCAGGGTATTTGAAGGAGTATTTGTCTCATAAGAGAATCATGCTTCAGTATAATGTATTTCTGTAATTTCTTGCAGTTGTTGATTAAGGTTTGCGACCTGCCAGTCAACACAGACAGGCGTTTCTACCTAGGATTGTTCCTTCAACAAGTTGGAGCCCACAACAGCTGTTCTGT
>JANITW010000002.1:39614239-39625510 GCA_027564335.1 Erythroxylum williamsii
AGAAATCTTTGTTAAAACTTATTTTTGGTAAACCTCTTACCAAATCATGTCTAACCAACTTGGAAATATATTTAAAAATAACATGACATAGCTTTTTATGCCAAATTATTTTTACCTCATCTGTTGATATAAAGCATGAAATATTTTGACTTTTCAAATTCTCTAAATTAATCTTATAGAGATTGTTTCGTCTCTTGGCAGAAAAGAATATGAAATCGTTCTTGTTTTTTACTACATAAGAATTTTGATTAAAGGATACTTCAAAACCATAATTACATAATTGACTTACACTAATTAAATTATGCTTTAATCCTTCAACTGGAAGAATGTTATCAATAGACACAAATGAATCTTTACCAATTTTGTCAATTCCAACTATTTTGCCCTGTTGGTTGTCTCCAAAAGTTATTGACCCTCCTTGCTTATTTTGGAGGTCTAGAAACATAAACCTTCTTCTCATTATGTGTCGCAAGCGTCCACTGTCCAAGTACTATTGGTGTTGGTTGCTTTTTTCAAGAAGGGAGATCTGCAGTATATATTATATCTTTCTTAGGTACCCATATTTTTTTAGGTCCTTTGGGGTTAGACTTACAATAATTTCTTGAATAATAAGAATATTGCTTTTTTTTTCTTTTTGCTAGGAACAAAACTCTTATTATGAAGAACATTACTATTAGTAAACCTTAAACCACTCTTACCCTTTGGATGTCTATATTTTCTAATCATATCATTCATCCTTTTTGTACTTTCAGTAGATGTTGATAAATCTACTGAAAAACTATTAATCCTTTTTTTCAATTGATTAATATCCTCAGATCTATCCACAGTTAGTTTCCTTTTCATATCGTCTACTTGTTTCTTAAGGAAAACTTTTTTTTCTAACACTTTCGTATTCTTCAAGCTTTCAACAAATTTCTTTTTCAAAATCCTATATTGCTTTAATATAGCATACGAATCTTCTAATAATTCTAAGTATGCCTCTTAAAGATCATTAAAGTTAGAAATTACCTCAACGTCGCATTCTTTTTCAGCTACCAAGCATATATTTGCTTGTTCTGATGCTTCTGAATAAGAGTCAGATTCGGATGAGTCTAAATCTTCCCACATTGCCATCATGCTCTTTTTGTTTTCTTTACTTTTCTTTTGTTTCTTTTGAGCAATGGACATTCAAACTTGTAATGTACTGGTTTGTTACACTCGTAGCAGATGATAGACGTTTTCTCATTCTTGGCTTCGTCTTTGCTATTCTTCCTAAAAGAATAGTATTTATTTCCTTTTGCTTTCTTTTTCCACATCTTCCTAATCTTTCTTGAAATAAAGGATAGTTCGTCATCATCTTCACTTGAATCTTGATCAGATTCGCTGGCATCATCATTCTTGATTTCTTCAATCTTTAATGTTTTTAAAGATGTGCTTCTACTTTTCTGGTTCTTTTGATTCTTCTGACTAGTTTTTAATGCGATAGACTTATCTCTTCTAGGTTTATCGTCAACATTAAGCTCTACTTCATGTATCTTCAGTGAACCAAGCAATTCATCAAGCTTTAACTTGCTTAATTCCTTGGCCTCTTGTATTGCAATAACCTTGGGTCTCCATCTTTTAGGTAGACTTCTGAGAATCTTTCTGGCATGATCTTAATTATTGTATATTCTCCCAATAGTTTTAAGTCCATTAACAATTGTTTGAAATCGTCCAAATATCTTATCAATAGTCTCGTCATCTTTCATCTTGAACAGCTCATATTGATGTACAAGAATACTGATCTTGGACTCTTTCACTTGATTTGTATCTTCATGTGCAATGGCCAATATGTCCCACATCTCTCTTAGAGATACACGTCCATAAACCTTGTCATATTCACTTCTACTTAGAGCACAACTTAGAAAGAACTTGGCCTTTGAATTCAACTGAAATCGAGTCTTCTGATCGGCTGACCATTTGTCACGAGAGATGATATTGCCTTCATCATCTGTTGGTGTATATAGACCAATCTCGATGATATCCTAAAGATTAATATGTGTGGATGCTATAAAGGGCGGCATCCTGTCCTTCTAATAATGATAATCCACATCATTGAATGCAGGAGGTCTTGTGATCGAGGCACCTTTAGCTATAAAAACATGTGATTCAGCCATGGATATTTGTCCTCACTTTGTGAGAGTGTTACTTGGAAACCTTGCTCTTATACTAACTGAAGTAAATCACTTGTTAATATAGAAATATGATATGATATGTAAACTACACATGAAGGGGGGTTGAATTGTGTAATCTTTTTAAAAATATTAATCTTTTAGACTTCTTAAATTTCTTTACGAAAATTCAAATGATTACTAAAATACTTTGCTAAAGTTGATAAACAATGCAATCATAAGTAATATTATCTTTTTGTCTAACAACAAGAAAGTTAAAAGATAAGGGTTAGAGAATAGACACTACAAATTTATACTAGTTCACCCCAAAACTTGAGCCACGTCAAGTCCTCAGAGTTAGTATGAGATTTCACTATACTCTTTCAACTTTACAAGTATTCTTTCTATACTTGCAAAGCCTCTTCAGGTCTCTCTCACAAAGTATTCTTTATCAACTGTATTAGCGTCTCCAAGCTCTAGCCTTCCTTTTTATGTCTAAGAAAAGTATTTTTGAGCTTTAGGTTACAGAGATATTGTCAATCTGGTATTTCATTCATACTTTCATTGTGTATACAAGACTGGTTATATAGAATAAACCGTATATCTATCTATGGTAAGTAGTTATTGCTAATCTCTATCTATGGCTATACAATCTGGACATATTAACTGGAACGTAAATCATGGAAGCACTCCAATCTTCCAGCTCATGACAACACCCACCCTTAAGTTGGTGCATAAATATCTTCCATGCCCAACTTGTCAAGTGAACTATAGAAGGCCTTACTCGATACTGCCTTTGTGAGAATATCTGCCAACTGATCTTCCGACTTCACAAATGGGAATTGAATAATCTTGGTTTCAAGTTTCTCTTTAATGAAATGTCGATCTACTTCAACATGTTTTGCTCTGTCATGTTGAACTGGGTTTTGTGCAATCTCGATAGCAACTCTATTGTCACAAAATAAGTTCATGGTCGACCTCGTTGAATTGCCAATTTCCCTTAATAACTGTCTTAACTAGAGAAGTTCACAAAGTCCTTTGGACATGCCTCTAAACTCTGCTTCTGCACTTGATAACGCAACCACTTTCTACTTTTTGCTTCTCCAAGTAACTAGATTTCCACCCACAAAAGTGAAGTACCCTGATGTAAACTTCCTGTCTGCAAGACTTCCAGCCCAATCGGCATCAGTATAACCATCAATATTCAAATGATTATGCTTCCTAAAAATAAGCCCTTTTCCTGGAGAAGACTTCAAATATCGTAAAATCCGAAGCACAGCACCCATATGTTCCTCACTAGGATCTTGCATGAATTGACTCACCAAATTTATAGCATATGCGATATCAGGACGTGTATGAGAGAGATAAATCAATTTTCCGATGAGTCATTGGTATCTTTCTCTATTTGTGGGTGTCTGATTTAGTTGCTTTCCTAATCTATGATTTTGGACTATTGGAGTATCTGTAGGTTTACAGTCAAGCATCCCTGTTTCAGCAAGTAAGTCAAGAACGTATTTTCTCTGTGAAAGACAAATTCCTTGACTTGATCGTGCTACCTCAATCCCAAGGAAATATTTCAGTCCCCCAAGGTTCTTCATTTCAAATTCTGTTGCCAAATACTTCTGTAAGCTAGAGATTTCATCATTATCATCCCCTGTAGTTATCATGTCATCAACATAGACAATTAAAGTTGTTACCTTCCCTAGTCGATGCTTTAGAAACAAAGTGTGATCTGAATTACTTTGTTTGAACCCATATTTCAACATCGCCATGCTAAATCTTCCAAACCATGCTCTCGGTGATTGTTTTAGTCCATAAAGTGCCTTCTGTTGTGAAGCCGGGAGGGATATCCATATACACTTCTTCTGCAAGATCCCCATGAAGGAATGCATTCTTTACATCGAATTGATGTAAAGGCCAATCTAAATTCACTGCAAGAGACAACAATACCCTGACTGTATTCAGGTTTGCTACTGGAGAAAATGTTTCTTGATAGTCTATGCCATAAGTTTGAGTATACCCCTTTGCTACGAGTCTTGCCTTGTAGTGATCTAATGTTCCATCGGCCTTGTGTTTAATCGAGAACACCCATCTACATCCTACTGCTTTCTTTCCTTCTGGTAGAGACATGAGTTTCCATGTGTCATTCTTCTGCAAGGCTGTCATCATTATAGCTTGAATCCATTTTGGACTACTCATGGCTTCCTGTACTGTATTCGGAACCTGCTCAGATGAGATTTTGTGTACAAATGCCTTGATAGGTGAAGATAATTTTTGAGTACAGACATAGTTAGCAATTGGGTAGTTTGCAATCCTCTCTTCATGATCTGGTGAGTATCGATTTGGTGGTTTACCACAATTATGTCTAAATGGTAATCTGTAAACATTAGAATCATTTGTATGATTATTTTGAGAGGAGTTTAGAGATTGTACCTCAGGAGTATTCTCAGGGGAGTGGTCGATTGGTACTAAATTAAAAGAGGTTAACTGTCATTGCTACTGTCTACTTGACTCGTCCTTCTCACTTGCTTCTGCTTGCTCATTTCTTGTTTTTGGATTTCCATTGTCTTCACTTCTGTTTCCCAGTTTCGGAGCCATCACGTCATCTGCTACCATCATTGGTTGGTTTTCCCCTATTATACCCAAGGTCATGTCTTGGAACACTGGCCAATTCTCCCACGTATTCTGCTCTTCATCATGTACCTCCCTCTGACGAGCAGAACCTAAATCTGAATAGAAGAATTCAGTCTCAAGGAAGGTGACATCCATTGTGGTGTACAGTCATCTTGTAGTTGGATCGTAGCATCGATAGCCTTTGGTATGGGCTCCATACCCTAGAAAAACACAGTGAACTGCACATGGATCAAGCTTACTTTGCTAATTTTTGTGAAGATGTACATAATCTATGCACCCAAAAACTCTAGGAGGCAGCATCATAATGGAGGGTAAAGTCACATAATGAGCAAGTGCTTGTAATGGAGTTTCAAAGTCTAATACCCGAGATGGCATTCTATTCAATAAGTAGACAGCTGCTACAACAGCATCAGTCCATTATCTTTTGGGTATATGGGCATCAGTTAATAGTGCGCGCGCCTTTTCAAGTATATTTCTATTCTTTCGCTCTGCAACACCATTTTATTGTGGTGTTTAAGAGCAGCTGGTTTCATGTAAGAGACCGTGTTCTTGAAAATATTCTCTGAATTCAGTATTGACATATTCTCCACCATTGTCAGAACGAAGAACTTGAAGATTAGCTGAAAATTGATTCTTTATCATGCTATGAAAAGAACGAAAAATGCCAAACACTTCATCCTTATTTTTCATTAAATAAAGCCAAGTAATGCGGGTACAATCGTCCACAAAAATAACAAACCATCTTAGACCTGACGCAACTAAAACAGGAGCTGGTCCCCAAACATCGGAGTGAATTAGCATAAATGGTTTCTCACATTTTGTTTGGCTTATGGGATATGACACACGATGGCTCTTTGCCATGATACAAGTTTCACACCAAAAAACAGACTCATGAAGATTGGAGAACAAACTTGGAAATAAATGTCATAGATAGGAGAAAGATGGATGTCCTAGTCGACGGTGCCAAAGCCAAATCTGTTGTTCTTTAGTTCCTGCTTGACATGCACGGTTTGCTTGGCCAAGTGCAAAGTCATCCATGTAATACAACCCCTCTCTTTTAGTACCACGACCAATAATCTCCCTGGTGAGAATATCCTAAGATAAACAAAAGGAGGGGTAAAACAAAGCACAACAATTCAGTTCCTCAGTTACTTGGCCCACTGATAGCAGTTTATTTGAAAGGGAAGGGACTAGTAATGTATTTGATAATGAAAGAGAAGGTGATAGTTCAACTTTTCCTACCCCAGTAACTGGGTACAAAACTCCATTGGCATTGGTAATGCATGTCCTTCTTGGTTGTGTTGTTTCAACCAAGTCCTGAGAATCATATGTCATGTGATTCGTTGCCCCTTAATCAACAATCCAATCATTGTTACCTGGATTATTAAGAGCTTTTGAGTTGTTTGCCTCTGCTGGTGGAGGATCGTGTTGTGGTACAAGGTGGAGTTGATCTTCTTGTTGAGTTGTTAATCCAGTGGAGGACTCTCCAGTAGTTGCAAATGCCACTCGACCAGCTTCACGCTTCCTTTTCGTTTTGAGCTCATGCCACCAATCCGGATATCCATGCAGTTTAAAGCATGTGTCTTTTGTGTGTTTTGTACCCCCATAGTGTGTACAACTCCCTTCCTCTACCTGTGGCTTTGACTTAGTTGAAGTTCTAAACTTCCCATTAGAAATTATACGAAGAGTAGGCTGCTGTGAATTCATCTGCTCTCTTTTGGATAACATAGCAGCCCCCAACACACCATCTCCTTTGGTCAACATCATCGTTTGCCTTAGATCTTCTCGACGAACATAGGCATAAGCCTGTTCTATAGAAGGAAATGGTTGGATTTGAAGAACATCTCCTCGGACCTTGTCAAGACAATCATCCAGTCCATGCAAAAAGGTATAGACTCTATCTTCTTGTAGAATGGCATTGTATTTTTGAACATCAACATCACACCTCATCGGATTTGGACAACGAAAATCGATTTCTCTCCAAATACCTTGAAGATTATTATAATATGTCTCTATAGATCCTCCTCCCTGTTTGAGTTTCATCACTTTTCTTTTGAGATCATAAACTTGTGATGTATCACTACCATCAAAATATGTTGTAGCAATTGCGTCCCAAACCGCTTTCGCAGTTGGGTATCTTATATAATTGCCAATCAATTTTGAATCCATAGAATTGATCAGCCATCCCTTAACCACCGCATTTTCTGTTCTCCATTTTCTGAATGTTGGATCTGTCTCTTCTGGTTGTGGAAGTTCTCCATTTATGTATCCTAACTTATCTTTGCCTGAGATGTACATCTCCATGACTTGGGACCAAATTCCATAGTTATTGTCGTCCAATTTGGTGCCAACTACTGCAACGATCGATTCTTGATTTACCGTGGTAGGTGTCTGGTTCAGCATCTGAGATAGTCTGGATGTCAGATCTGAAACTGTTGTACTCTCTATTTGAGAGCTTCCTGTAGATGGAGTGCCGTCCATGTCTTCGCTATCTCTTGTGTTTCCCTTTTTTTTTATTCTGGGATCTGTGGTGTCACGACTCTGATACCATGTTAAACTGGTATTTCATTCATAATTTGATTGTGTATACAAGACTGGTTATATAGAATAAATCGTATATCTATCTATGGTAAGTAGTTATTGCTAATCTCTATCTATGGCTATACAATCTAGACATAATAACTGGAACGCAAATCATGGAAGCACTGCAATCTTCCAGCTCATGACAACACCCACCCTCAAGTTGGTGCATAAATATCTTCCATGCCCAACTTGTCAAGTGAATTATAGAAGGCCTTGCTCGATACTGCCTTTGTGAGAATGTCTGCCAACTGATCTTCCGACTTCACAAATGGGAATTGAACAATCTTGGTTTCAAGCTTCTCTTTGATGAAATGTCGATCTATTTCAACATGTTTTGTTCTGTCATGTTGGACTGGGTTTTGTGCAATCTCGATAGCAGCTTTATTGTCACAAAATAAGTTCATGGTCGACGTGGTTGAATTGCCAATTTCCCTTAATAACTGTCTTAACCAGAGAAGTTCACAAAGTCCTTTGGACATGCCTCTAAACTCTGCTTCTGCGCTTGATAATGCAACCACTTTCTGCTTTTTGCTTCTCCAAGTAACTAGATTTCCACCCACAAAAGTGAATTACCCTGATGTAAACTTCCTGTCTGCAAGACTTCCAGCCCAATCGGCATCAGTATAACCATCAATATTCAAATGATTATGCTTCCTAAAAATAAGCCCTTTTCCTGGAGAAGACTTCAAATATCGTAAAATCCGAAGCACAGCACCCATATGTTCCTCACTAGGATCTTGCATGAATTGACTCACCAAATTTATAGCATATGCGATATCAGGACGTGTATGAGAGAGATAAATCAATTTTCCGATGAGTCATTGGTATCTTTCTCTATTTGTGGGTGTCTGATTTAGTTGCTTTCCTAATCTATGATTTTGGACTATTGGAGTATCTGTAGGTTTACAGTCAAGCATCCCTGTTTCAGCAAGTAAGTCAAGAACGTATTTTCTCTGTGAAAGACAAATTCCTTGACTTGATCGTGCTACCTCAATCCCAAGGAAATATTTCAGTCCCCCAAGGTTCTTCATTTCAAATTCTGTTGCCAAATACTTCTGTAAGCTAGAGATTTCATCATTATCATCCCCTGTAGTTATCATGTCATCAACATAGACAATTAAAGTTGTTACCTTCCCTAGTCGATGCTTTAGAAACAAAGTGTGATCTGAATTACTTTGTTTGAACCCATATTTCAACATCGCCATGCTAAATCTTCCAAACCATGCTCTCGGTGATTGTTTTAGTCCATAAAGTGCCTTCTGTTGTGAAGCCGGGAGGGATATCCATATACACTTCTTCTGCAAGATCCCCATGAAGGAATGCATTCTTTACATCGAATTGATGTAAAGGCCAATCTAAATTCACTGCAAGAGACAACAATACCCTGACTGTATTCAGGTTTGCTACTGGAGAAAATGTTTCTTGATAGTCTATGCCATAAGTTTGAGTATACCCCTTTGCTACGAGTCTTGCCTTGTAGCGATCTACTATTCCATCGGCCTTGTGTTTAATCGAGAACACCCATCTACATCCCACTGCTTTCTTTCCTTCTGGTAGAGGCATGAGTTTCCATGTATCGTTCTTCTGCAAGGCTATCATCTCCTCCATTATAGCTTGAATCCATTTTGGACTACTCATGGCTTCCTGTACTGTATTCGGAACCTGCTCAGATGACATTTTGTGTACAAATGCCTTGAGAGGTGAAGATAATTTCTGAGTACAGACATAGTTAGCAATTGGATAATTTGCATTCCTCTCTTCATGATCTGGTGAGTATCGATTTGGTGGTTTACCACGATTATGTCTAAAGGGTAATCTGTAAACATTAGAATCATTTGTATGATTATTTTGAGAGAATTTTAGAGATTGTACCTCAGGAGTATTCTCAGGGGAGTGGTCGATTGGTACTAAATTAGGAGAGGTTAACTGTTGTTGCTGCTGTTTACTTGACTCGTCTTTCTCCCTTGTTTCTGTCTGCTCATTTCCTGTTTCTAGATTTCCATTGTCTGCACTTCTGTTTCCCAGTTTTGGAGCCATCACATCATCTGCTACCATCATTGGTTGGTTTTCCCCCATTATACCCAAGGTCATGTCTTGGAACATTAGCCAATTCTCCCACGTAATCTGCTCTTCATCATCATGTACCTCCCTCTGAAGAGCAGAACATGAATTTGGATAGAAGAATTCATTTTCAAGGAAGGTGACATCCATTGTGGTGTAAAGTCGTCTTGTAGTTGGATCGTAGCATCGATAGCCTTTGGTATGGGCTCCATACCCAAGAAAAACACAGCGAACTGCACATGGATCAAGCTTACTTCGCTGATTTTTGTGAAGATGCACATAAGCTACGCACCCAAAAACTCTAGGAGGCAGCATCATAACGGAAGGTAAAGTCACGTGACGAGCAAGTGCTTGTAATGGAGTTTCAAAGTCTAATACCCGAGATGGCATTCTATTCAATAAGTAGACGGCTGCTACAACAGCATCAGTCCAGTATCTTTTGGGTGTGTGGGCGTCAGTTAAAAGTGCACGCACCGTTTCAAGAATATGTCTATTCTTCCGCTCTGCAACACCATTTTGTTGTGGTGTTTGAGAGCAGCTAGTTTCATGTAAGAGACCGTTTTCTTGAAAATATTCTCTGAATTCAGTATTGACATATTCTCCGCCATTATTAGAACGAAGAACTTGAAGATTAGCTGAAAATTGATTCTTGATCATGCTATGAAAAGAACGAAAAATGCCAAACACTTCATCCTTATTTTTCATTAAATAGAGCCAAGTAATGCGGGTACAATCATCCACAAAAATAACAAACCATCTGAGACCTGACGCAACTGAAACAGGAGCTAGTCCCCAAACATCGGAGTGAATTAGCGTAAATGGTGTCTCACATTTTGTTTGACTTATGGGATATGACACACGATGACTCTTTGCCATGATACAAGTTTCACACTGAAAAGCAGATTCATGTAGATTGGAGAACAAACTTGGAAATAAATGTCGTAGATAGGAGAAAGATGGATGTCCTAGTCGACGGTGCCAAAGCCAAATCTGTTGTTCTTTGGTTCCTGCTTGACGTGTACTGTTTGCTTGGCCAAGTGCAAAGTCATCCATGTAATATAACCCCTCTCTTTTAGTACCACGACCAATAATCTCCCTGGTGAGAATATCCTGAAATAAACAAAAGGAGGGGTAAAACAAAGCACAACAATTCAATTCCTCAGTTACTTGTCCCACGGAAAGCAGTTTATTTGAAAGGGAAGGGACTAGTAATGTATTTGATAATGAAAGAGAAGAGGATAGTTCAACTTTTCCTGCCCCAGTAACCGGGTATAAAAACCCATTGGCATTGGTAATGCATGTCCTTCTTGGTTGTGTTGTTTCAACCAAGTCCTGAAAATCATATGTCATGTGATCCATTGCCCCTGAATCAACAATCCACTCATTGTTACCTGGATTATTAAGAGCTTTTGAGTTGTTTGCCTCTGCTGGTGGAGGATCGTGTTGTGATACAAGGTGGAATTGATCTTGTTGTTGAGTTGTTAATCCAGCGGAAGACTCTCCAGCAGCTGCAAATGCCACTCGACCAGCTTCACGCTTCTTTTTCGTTTTGAGTTCATGCCACCAATCTGGATTTCCATGAAGTTTGAAGCATGTGTCTTTTGTGTGTTTTGTACCCCCACAGTGTGTACAGCTCCCTTCCTCTACCTGTGGCTTTGACTTAGTTGAAGTTCCAAACTTCCCATTAGAAACTATACGAAGAGTAGACTGCTGTGAATTCATATGCTCTCTTTTGGATAACACAGCAGCCCCCAACACACCATCCCCTTTGGTCAACATCACCGTTTGCCTTAGATCTTCTCGACGAACATAGGCATAAGCCTGCTCTATAGAAGGAAATGGTTGGATTTGAAGAACATCTCCT
>JANITW010000002.1:39723997-39743902 GCA_027564335.1 Erythroxylum williamsii
TGCTTAATATCTTGCATATATAATCATGATTCATGCTTAAGGCTTCTCAACCCATCATCCATACATAACTCACATTTCCTCATCTATAACACAAATTATATACAAAAATACTCATTTACTTTCATTTTCATATTTCAAATTTTCGCTTCAAAGTTCGGGTTCCAACATTATGCCTCGAGGCAGTTAAGGTCTCACGAGGCAAATTATCCAGTGCATGATTTGGAGTTAGCTGCAGTTATGTTTGCCCAGAAGATTTGGAGACATTATTTATATGGCGAGACGTTTCAGATTTTTACTGATCACAAGAGTTTGAGGTATCTATTGAGTTAGAGAGAGTTGAATCTGAGACAGAGGAGATGGATAGAGCTGCTTAAGGACTATGACTGTACGATTAAGTACCACCCAGGCAAGGCCAATGTGGTGGCAGATGCGTTGAGTAGGAAGTTGTTAAGTCAAAATGACTTTACTTAGATATAATTTTGATGTATAAATAAGAGAAAAATAAAAGAAAAACAAAAGCAGACGAAGCAATACAGACGAAGCAACGTAGACGCAGACACAAAAGAGCAAAACAGACGCAGACGCAAAAGAGAAAGATAGACGCAGACACACAGAAAAACAGACGCAGATGTAAAAGAGCAAAATAGACGCAGACGCAAAAGAGAAAGACAGACGCAGATACAAAACAGAAATACAGACGCAGACACAAAACAGAAATACAGATGTAGATGCAGACACAAAATAAAAAACAGACGAAGACGTGAATTGAGAAAAACAGACGCAGAAGAATAATTGAAAAGCAGACGCAAGAATCAGTTCGGGTTAGTTACAGAACTCAACTGATTAACTGTTTCTTTTAAAGATTTCAAAAACAAGAATCAAGAAGCAGTTAGAGACGAAGGCTATAAATACAAGTCAAAGTCAAAGATTGCAAAGTTAGTTAAAAAAATAGTTGAATTAAATCTACGCGATCGTAAAAAGCATAATGTGCAAATTAGCCGAGAGCTATTTTTACTGTAACAAGTTTCAAACACTTTTCTGTGAGGAAGAAGTACAGATAGCCTGCAGAGGCTAAGTGTGAAAGAATACTGATTGTAGAGACCTGAAGAGGCTCGTAAAGAATACTTGTAAAAGTTGAAGAGATAGTGAAATCTCATAAAGAACTCTGAGGACTGGACGTAGCCTACAGTTTGGGGTGAACCAGGATAAATCATTGTGTCAACTACTCTTACTCTATCTCTTTTAGAATCAAGTTTTATCATTACTTAGTTCGTAAACAAGTTTTCAAATTTTTTGATTAATTAGAATCTATAGGAAATTCAGTAAAAGAATTTTATCTCTAACAAACATTTTTTAAAGATTTTTCAAAAAGGGGAATACACAATTTAACCCCCCCTTCTCATGCATTCTTATATCGTTTTCTCAGCATTATATTAACGTGTGATTCACTTCACAGGTGAGGTCGGGGACTTAGACAGCGTCGTTGTTGAACCGAGTAATGAACTTCTGTAAGCTTTCATTCCTTCCTTGTGTCAACTGCATCACTTCCAAGGCAGTCTTCTGCGGCTATTTACTTGTGACGAACTGGTTGAGAAATAGCGATTTGAAGTCTTCAAAACAAGTGATGCAGCTCAGAAGTAAACTATTGAACCATCGCCGAGCTCTTTCCTGAAAGGCGGTACAAAATGCCTTACACTGAATGGCATCGGGGACGCAGTGTAGGTTCATCATTGACTGGAAGTGTTGTAAATAGTCTAGGGGATCGGTCTTTCCAGTGTACTTTTCTGGCATCGGTATTTTGGTTCCGACCGCTAGGAGGCTATCCAAGATCGCCGGGGTGAAGGGAGAGCTATATTGAGCTGTTGGACGATCCGAGCGAAAACTCATGGCCGCATTGATTCGATCATCCACGATTTTTTCTAGGGCTTCAGTAGGATGGCGATCGGTCATTATACCATGCTGCCAAATTATCAGATCAGCCGCTTCCTCAATCTGTTGTCGGGTGAGGGAGGTATGCTGTGGCGCAGGAGGATTTGCATCTAGGGGTTGCTGGAGATTCGAATGCATATTGGTCTCAACATTGTCCTCTAAGGCGACGCTCTGTTCTTCTTGATCTGGGTTTTGAGGTTGTGATTGCTCATTCGGATGCGAAGACTGTGTGCGGGAGTCATGGTGTGTTGGCGGCAGAGTGGCTGGTAACTGCAAACCCAACCGTTGTAGCGCCAGTGTCGCAACGGCCGCTACGTCAGGGTTGGCTGCTACCGCCTGACTGATCTGTGTGTTTACGGTGGGCGCCAATTGGTTCAGCCTGATTCTAGCGAGGCTGCACGTTGTCGTTTGGATCCATGAGTTTGACTGTCTTCAACAAGAGTTCCTACAAAGCAACACAAGGCACGCCAGGGGTTGGAATCCGGCAGGCCCTTCCGACGCTCAAGTTAGTCTTTTTGTGAGGGTAGGATAGCTGTGAGCAGAGAAAACTAGGGTTTTGATTATGTACCCGTATCATGGCAAAGCTATACCTTATATATGAGATGGCTGCTAGGTTTAAGTCTTTACGTATGCATGGGAGACTTCTATCTGCAAGTGGGTCGTGGGTGCGTGGACTAGGGCATGGGCCTATCATAGTCAATAGGAATTAGGTCAATCTTTGCAGGGTGAACCAATGGGCCCATGAGTCGTTTTTAGTGAGCTTGGGCCTAGCACGACCGACCCAACCAAAGTTCATTCATGTACAAATATGAACTTGTTCCGTAAGTGTAGCAGATGTAAGATTTTTTTATTTTTTACTAAATGAAACATATTATTCAAAATACAAAATTTCACGTCTCAAGTTTGGTATTATTGAATACTAGAAAAGAGAAGCTAGACTAAAGGTCTTTTGCTATCAAAATATTTAAAGTCTATTTTCTAATAAATATAAGGAAACAATTTGGTAGTCATTATTTATTTGTTATTAGTGATTATAAATATTATAAATAATAAAATATATTATTTTATAAAATAATTTTTAATTTAATAATAAAGATTTTTTTAAAATAATGAAAGAATTGCATTAACTATAAGTAAAGCTAATACACCATTACAATGATTTCAAGGCTAGTAGGTCGAACATTAAAAGTTATACAGATGAGGAAAAAACTACAAGATATGGTCCAGATCAATAATGTCATGTACTTATAATTGGCTCTCAAATTCTTTGTCCCCCTTCTCCTGTTCCTATCCTGTTTTATTGAATCTCAATTATCTATTTATGTGAGATCTTATAATTAGCCCTCAAATTCTTTGTCCTCCTTTTTTGTCCTTATCTTGTCTTATTAAATCTCAACTATCTATTTATAGAAGACCTATATAAATAAATGGTTAAATTTTAATAAGACCGGATAAGAACAAAAAAAAGGGGGACAAAAAATCACATCCCTTATAATTTCCATCGAAGTTTCAATTCAGATGAGAGACTGTGCTGTACATTCTTTGCGACAAAAGCTAACCGTATCCGATTAATAATCATGTCCACAAGCTATAATATTTGTCTTTTTTTTTACGAAAGCTATAGTATTTGTCTTCTTCCTTTGTGTGTAAAAAAAGTAGCTATATATTGCGCTCTTTCCAAAGTACATAGATGGTTGTAGTAAAAGTTATTGTTGGAAGAAGTATTTTGAGTTTCCACTAATAGTTTAAGGTTTGCTCCCAATTATACATGAAAGCAATGTTTTAAAAATTGGACCGATAATTGAATCGAAGAAGTAATTGATTTAAAAGTTAATAGTTCAATCGAAATATAATCATGATCGAACCGATGATTAATAAATATATAAACTTAAGTTAAACATACTATTTAACTATTTATCTAATTGTAAGCTTAACTTAAACCTTCAAATTTTAAAATATACAATTTTTTTAAGTTCACCAATACAACACAAAATAAGGTAACAAAGCTCACTAGTCATATTTTATCAAAAAGATTAAAAAAAAAAGATCACCAATCATAATATTCATTCAAGTTGAAATCATCAAAATCAAGACATTTTAAATAAGCAGGCCGGTTCTTTTTTTCACTAGTTCAGCGGTTTTTACTGGTCTGACCGCAAAATGAACAAGTCAATCACTCACAAAAAATACGGGCTAAACTGAACCGTTTCATACTTCGAATTACCGGTTTTTCAGTTTGACCGACTGATTCGGTCCAGTTTTTAATACACTGCATGGAAATATCACATGAAATGAGGTGAAGAATTTTGCTCCAAACTACTTTAGAAAATCGGCATAAAAAGAAGAGATGGTCTCTATATTCCATATACATCTTACATAAAAACACAAGTAGCTTCTATATTACCATGCTACTGCCTTCTAATCTTGAGCCTATTCCGAATTGCAAACCAAGCAATGAAAGAAGCCTTAGGATTCAAAGTATTCCTCCAAAGTAGATTAAACCAAGGGACCTCAACGAGATCGTTGGTAAATAGAAGATGGCAAGATTTGTTTGAGAAAGTACCATTTGGATTGGGGGTCCAAATGATTCCATCATCATTCATCACATTATCCAATTGAGGTAAGTATTGCACAAGGAGATCAAAGCCTCTAAAATATCCATGCCATTCACCATGAAAGATAGAGACGAGACTTTTAGGTTCTAGGGTAATCCATTCCTCGAATGAATCAATTCAGAGATGTATATAAGAGGGCTAGAATCTAACCAGATAACAAACCAAAGCCAAGTTTTGTGGTCATTACCTATGTTGTGCTTGATTCAGGGATATGTAGTGTCTCTCATCTTAATGAAGATTATTATTGATCACCAAATGTTGGTCATGAAATTAGGTTCTTATTATAATTACATATTACAAAAGACTTAACAGCAAATCATAAGATGGTTTATGGCAAAAGCTTAGCGTTAGGTCTGATAATCATATATGGAAACCTGGATGTGGAGCTTTACCAAACATTCCCAGGCCTAGCTGGGATGCAATGCTAGTATTACAAATTAACTCCTAAAACTAAAGCTAGCACATAAAGACTTAACTCGCGGCACTATGATTACACATATTAGCAGCTTTGCAATGCTGTAACTATTTGCAAGAAATGATCTCAAAAGCCTAACGTTTGAAGTACGGACTGAGTCGTTGAGTCACAGGGCAGAAGCGCAGGTCACCTAGTCTTTCCATTCAGATGTTTTGATTCTGCAATAGATAACTCAGTCAAGGATAAAAAAACGTTATCCATTGCATTAAGTACGTAAGATAGCCTGTCAATACAAACTTATTAACAAAAACAAATATAGGAGTTTTCTCTCAAAGCTCTTACCCTGAGGGGACCAATACTTCCACACAAACACACACAAAAAGAAAAGAAAGGAATTCGAGGTGGCATCAACTAATTCATATGCAATGGCTGTCAAGGGGGAATAATAGGGCTATGATACATTTTCTGCCTCACTACGTAGTTAATTAATAAAACTTAGAAGGAAATGGCTACAACCCCAAGTCTACACTAATCCTGAGCTCGTTTCTGATAGAAACGAACAATGGTATGTAGATCGTCAAGACATGAATGCGAAAGAGATTTTGGATTAGGTCATTTTTCCGAACAGAACTAAAATGAATCTGTTTAAGAATGGCGTATATGCATATGTAACAACACGTTGTTCGACTATCTCTGTTTCATTTGTTGCAGGAAACATATATACCATGCATTGTTTGTTGCCTTGAATAAGTAGGCACGCAATCCCAAACAACCTCAGAAAAAAAGCATTCACTGAAAACTCTTGTTCAGCTTCTATCTATCAAAGGCTACTTTGACCTATTTTGAATGATTTCTAATAGAAATATGACAGGCACTCTTTTCTTTTCTCTTTCGTTTCCTCTTTGGGCTAAAACTGAACTTTCTGATGGTAAACTGATTTGAGTAGGAGTAGGATGGTCTACGATGCTCTTCTTTGCTTTACCGTGCGGGCCTTGAATGTAATCAAACTATGATAGGATAATGTTATAGAATGGTAGTACGATTCGATATATGTACCTCTGAGGGTCCATCTCTTTTGTTTCATGTAAAATTTCTTAGCAAAAATTCCACACAAGCTTGGTGAAGGCTTGCAAGTAGAAAAAAACGATGCAACAGGTAGGCGATTGCAGAAAACAAAAGTGCCCTTCAGCACAAAGACTGCAATGACACTCAAAAACAGTGGTCTATGACATAGTATCAATCTTGCACAGGAAGATGAACAAGTAAAAGTACAAAAGCACAAGCAAGTCTTATCTTTGAAAATCCTAACAGTAAAAGATTTGGCATCAAGTGAAGAGCATATACAAAGGGCGTCGCTAACACAAAATTTTATTAGTCATTCCCAAGGCAACATCAAGTAAAGACCTCTAGGTCAACATATAAGTAGAACAAGGACCTTGTTCATTTTAATGGACCTATGCACTGGGATGAATAATATATAAAAAAGTTAAACATTAGTGCCATGAGAAACAACTTTCATTTCATCAATTCGGTAAGCACTGCACTAAAATAAGATCCCTGAGTTGTAATTGCACTGTTTTTTTAGTTGTATCTTTGTCTCGTAAGAAAATCTACTTGAACTCTTCAAAGAACAGGTAGAAAATTGCAATTCCTTTCATCATAGTACGCACTAGAGCTTCTTGTATTGTGTAAAAACAAAAAGAACCAAACTAAACTTTTATTAATTAACTTGAATTTTATCTGTGTCTTTGAGTAACTAGGGACGTGTAGTGAAGCCTAATATTTACTAGCGGCAAATTTGACATCAAGCTAGACCGGCTTTATGGCTATGGAAGATATAAGGTCGTGTATCTTGATACATAGTTAATGTTTACTATAGTAAATAATTTTAATGATCATAACTTCTGTAATTATATTGTTATTTGAATTCTTAATCCATATTCAACCATTTGAAATATGTGTTTTTATATATAAATTAAACATTGTGCTTCTATAAAAGTCATTATACTACTAGTTTTCCTTATCATAGCTAATTGGATTTGATTTCTTCTTTTTTTATATAAACATTTCCCTTTACTGCTATTAATAACATTTGCATTGAAAATTACATTCCATAAAACCGCAAAATAGCAACTTTTTTAGTAGAAAAGCAAGGATATAAATACGCTACATTACAAATAGTTACTGATGTCAATAAGAATCAGTTTCCTAATGTTAGAAATTTTCATTTTAGCTTTATCAATTCAATCTTACCAACTAATTAAAAGCTCTATAGTCAAACTTTATCATACCCACCAATACACACAACTAGAGCAATTTTTTTCTTAGAAATGACAAATATTTAGTAATAGAAGTGACTCACATACCCACTTATCTCTAGCTCTATTCAATTTGTACACGTACTATTACTAGATCTTAATATTGAGTGAAAAATGATATTTTAATTGTTATTCTTCTTTATTCATTTCGATATCAGACATAAATATATATATATATATGTCTCTAATTACAACTACTAAACTTTTGTGAGACCTTTTAAGAATGGAAATAAATAAAGATCAATAAGACTATATCTGTAATTATATGTTATTGAATTAAGATTACCATGTTTACCAAAATTTATCACGTAATAAATACATCCCCATGATTTTAAGTTGGTAACATAATAAGTTAATAACATGTGATTTCTTTCATCTTAGATTCATTTGCACACAATTCATCAAATTTATATAATAGAAATATTAATCTATTTATTGACCAATGATAGAGTGTGGAATATATTCAACATAGCATGCACTTTAATCACAACTAAGCACAATTTTTATATAAAAAATTACATTATAGTAAAGAGAGCTATTGATTTTGACCTTGATTTATTTAATCCAAAAGCTTAAATGATAGACGATCAACGGCACTTAGAATTATTACAATAATTATAGTCAATACGCATATGACTGCAATTGTAATAGCTTGTAAGTGCAAATTGTAATCTGAAGGTTTGCAATTGTAAGACTGCAATTTAGATATACTTGCCTTCTTTTGGTTTATTATAATATTTATTTTATTTTTAGATTATAGCTATTAATTTGATTTCTTCTTCTTCTCCTAAACGTTTTCTTTCACTTCTACTTATAATATTTACAATAAAGCTAATTTTCATAAACCATAAAGTACCAACTTGCTTATTTAAACAAGTCATATCAACAACAAATGTAAGGATGCTCCATAGTGAATATTAATCAAAGGAAAAGAGAATCAACTTCTTAATGTTAGATAGACTTTGTATATTTATTATCATGCATTTCATTTTAGCCTTATGAAATAAATGTTACCAACTAATAATTTTATATTTGACCTTTTACAATGTCTATAACTCTACATAGTTGGAGCAAAATTTTGATAAAAATGTTTCAAATATTTAACAATATGAGTGACTCTCATACCTACATATCTCTAATAATATTTATTCAATTTTTTTCTTATTATTGCTAGATTTTTGAAATTTAGTGTTAAATGATGTTTAAATTACTATTCTTTTTATTACTTTAATATATAAATATATAAGTATTTACCTCTAATCATAACTACTTAGATTGTGTGAGACAGCCGCCAAGATTGTAAGTAAACATCAATATAACTTTGCGTAAAAGTATATTATCAGGTCAAGATTATGAAATGATAAATGCATCTCCTTCTTAGAAACTCCAAACTAGCTACATGATAAGTTAATAACATGTGTTTCTTTGGTCTTAGTTTCATGGACACACGAACTCATCAATTTTAATTAGTATAAAGATTAGTTTGTTGGTTAAATATTATAATAACATATATATGTTTCTTTCATGTGAGTTTCACTTACACACAATTCATCAAAGTTAGTTATTAGAAATATTAATCTATTACTACCAAATGGGATCAGATTTTATGTTCCGATTATGGTATTCCTATCATGTTTCATTAAGATTTAATGAAACAGAGTTGGAATAAAATAACTGGAACAGAGTATTTGATGTTGTAACAAATTATCGAATGTGGAAGTACTTACACATGATGTAAGCATTGTAGCACAAACTGTTGATTTTGGCCTAGATATACCTAATTCAAAGAATTACAATCTATGCTAAAAAGATGTAACCATTGTAGCATAATCTGTTGATCTGAGTTTATCACAATAAGCTAAAAGGATTGAATTTTTATTGTGTTTAGAATTTGATATAACATTTTATTTTATTTCTGGATTAACTTCACAAATAAATCTTGATTTGTTTTAAGATATAGAGCACAGAACAATTAGTACAATGTATAATTTGCAGATTGATATGGAATAGGAAAAGTAGTGGATGCGATAAGTTTAAACCATAGTTTTTGTTTTCCAACATTAATCTTTGCTCGGTATATAACCAACAAATCGTTCACTTACTGCATTAATGGATTGTTCCCTATTCTCTATCATTTTGTTGTAGGCTAGGAGCTAAAAGTTAGCGGACTTGCAGTCCAGTCCCCAAAACAATTTACTACATCCGAACAAGCATCCCATCACAAAATCATTAATAATCCATAAGGTGACAGTGAGAAGTAATCTCTTCTGATCGTGACATCAAAGTTTTTTACTTAAACTCACGGAAAATTTTTTGACTCTGCACATGGAGATTAATTATATGAAGTAGGATATATGTCATGTATTATCGTGTTCTTATAAAGGCAGTCATTCTTTATATACGTTAATATACTTGACTGTTTACCGACTGTAGGTGCTAAAAGATCAAGAAGATCATAAACAACGTGATTAAACTTAGAAGCTGCACAATGCATTTTTATCCTTTTAATTTGGCATAGTTTTCCGAAAATGATATAACTTTTTTCAGAATCATTTGAAAAGAAGTTTGATATGCATTACAGGAGCTTAAAATGTTCTAGAGATACCTTGCTGTCTGAGCTAAAAGAAATGAAACTCGGATGAGTAGACAACTTCACTGGACAATTAAATAGTCACAGCGGGAACTTCCTTGGGTGCTTTTAGACTTTTATAAATTTGTTCCTCACTTTCAAAACCTATCAAGGAGACCTATTGGATATGGCAGAAATGGAAGGAAGAGTATAGGCTACCATAGATAGGTTTCAGATCCATAGTAAGCAAAGAAATAGAGAGGAGCATTTTAAATAGGGACGATGGTACATGATTATGCATGTTAAATCCCACGTCAATGTGTACAAAATTACATGCATGCAAAGATTGACACATCACTCGAGACCATTCAAGGGGACCAGAAAATCACAGAGGATCATAAAAGAGAAAATCTAGGGGAACGTAAAGAAGTGCTGCATATTATAATTCAGACATCACATGTTCTTTTTGCAAGATATGTGTGTGTGTATATATATATATATATATATGAGAGAGAGAGAGAGAGAGAAAGAGAGGAATGGCCATTCTCCCACTATTTTGTCATAAACATCTCTTCTAATTAGAGAGTGAGGCTATAAAAGGAGACGGATGTGAAATCATTTAACCAGTCATAATTTCTTCTCTCCACGCTTATCAACCTTACAAGTGATACAAAGATTAGGGTTTTTAGAAAGCGGCCTTAGGGTTTTAGATTGAAGAAACCAAATCTTCTTCCACTAACAATCAAGATATATAAGTCCTCTAATTTTAGTCTCATTTTATATAGGTCTCTCACGCTTATTTACTGCATAATAGACAATACATATCTAACTTGTCAATCAAATATATATGCCGCTAGTTTCAAGCATTGATTAGACAAGGGTCTGATTCATTTACTGTTAGCTGAGGGGTAAAAGAAAATTTTAAACTGAATAATCGCATATACTACGTCATTAAAGAAATCATCTGCTTGAATATAGACGAAAGGAATTACCATATAGTCTGAAAAAACCAGGACATGTTGATCTATTAAGCTGACGACTGCATCGAAGGATTGGTATCTTCTCTCATAGCTGGCTTGATTGAATTCTTCTTCTTCTTTTTCTTCTTGTATGGAATCCCCCTTGCTTTAGCTTGACAGTCCCTCACTTCACGCAAATAAACCCGAATAGCTCCGTTCCCAAATGGATTGGTCTCAGTTGATCCTCCATGTTCCTCGTAAGCAGCTCGCAGACGTCCAATTAGGGCATCGAGACTTCCCCAAGCTTGTCTCAAAGGACAGGTACAAGGAGCCGGAGGATCTGGTTGCCCAAAAAAGACACACCCGTGTAGATGAACCTTAGTCTTTCCAAACTGATCGAGGTACCGGAGAAAATCAAGAACATGGTTGCAGTTACACTGTGAAAGTGGAACTGGGGGTCTCTGGTTCTTCAAGTATTGCCCAAAGGTGTTCCAGTCACGCCGTTTCTGCGACTCGTAACGACTCAGCGGAGCAACAGCTTGATGAGGAGGAGGTTGCTGTTGTTCGCCAACCGATCGTGATGACCCTTCAGCAAAATCTTTAAGCTTGTCTCCTGACATGGTGATTAAGGTGTTTGCAGAAAGAAAATTCTTGAGTATTTTTGGCAAAAATTTGGAAAAGTGGGGACTATCTAGCTAGCTAGCTAGAGAAATAAGAGAGAGATGGAAGAAGAACGGTGAAGTAGTGCAGAGGTGAGAAAGTTGAAAATCACATCTGTGGTGGGTCTACAGAGGAGACATGGCATGGGGCCCTTATCAACGTGCTTTTGTTGTTCCTTTCTTACAATTTCTGATTTCGTTCCTACAATCACATTTAATTAATATACAAACTATATTTTGAATTGAAATTTGATATTTGTTATCTCTTTGCATCATCAATTCCATCGTTATCATTTTTTTTCATTTGAATTATGATCATTTCATTGCGTTAATATGAAATCTACGACTAGTTGTAAGGTTTAATGATTAGGTTTAACTTTGTATAACTTCTTTACATCAATGAAGTTATGTAAATATATAAGCAGCTTTGTGTTTTAAGAGCGAAAATAAGTATAATCAATTGATATTGCCAGAAATTTTATAGAGCTTCTAAGACTAATTAAGTTGGTAAATTTTATTTTAGAAGAGTGCATTTTTGATAATCACATGTTTCATGTGAAAAATTATAACCCTAGAAAGCCATCTATTCATCACCAGATTTTAAGTATATATATGTATGTAAGTATAAATCCCTATATAAAGTTAGTTCGGGATCTGACTTATTTATTTATTTATTTGGTTGATAGCATTTTTCTTATTTAATGTTGTTGTTTTTCTTCCTCTTTTCAAAGTTTTACCCAAGTAGGCATAAAAACCAGAGGAATAATAACAAACAACGAGCGATCGCTTTGAAACTTTGAGCTAATTCATGATCATGCATGTACAAGGAAAATTCTAAATGACCATGAGAGTTTTGTTTCTTTGGCCATCAGGAAATCCAGGAAAAGATCCATGCCTGCGCAACAGTAGGTACTAGGAATCCTTGCTTTAATTGTTGAATCCTTGGAGACAATTTGGTCAACAGTATTCAAATTGGAAAGCTATTTTTGGCCTTAGAAAGTAAAGGATTTTAATTTTATGCTATAGTAGATATGGGGACATGATTCATCCAGTAAGTTACACTAGACTCGCTTTCTTAATGTTTTGGAGCTAAACAGACGATCCTGCCTACATCTATGCTTGTTATTTCATATTTGCTATATTGGACCAATCAAATAGAATTTTGGCTACTTAGCTTAATTAGCCACTTGAATATAACTAGGGAATGTTGCAGCTCAGAAACTGCATCTGTTAAGTTAAACGATTAAATTTTAAAGACCCCTTGGCAGTAGGTTGGAGGTGTTTATTCTTATACTCGCTGTGAACTGACATCTAGCCACATTGATCTACCTGTCAGGAATCCCACATCGGACAAGTATAAAAGCATTCAATAATTTATAATAATGTACAAATTTCCTACTCTTAAGCTAATTTTTTGGAATGAGTTAGGCACTTCTAACACTGTCAATAAAGGAATATTAGTTTTCTTTTCAGTATCCTAATAACAGTCAGTTTTCTGTTAAAATCATTATAATATATTTGCTAATAATATTTTTAGATCATATCCCAAAGTACTGACTTATGGTTCGAATTCGTCTCGTTAAATATCAAATTACAAGAACTTGCCAAAATTGATACCACAAAAGTCTTGCTGAAAATAGTTGCTACCATCAATGGGTTTGATCTGTTGCTTTATCGCGATTTGGGAAAGTAATCCATATACTTAACAGGGTCCTAAGCCGAGAGAGTGAAGATCCCAAGTTTTCATATATTTAGATAATATTGGTGTCGACAGTACTGGTGTATAAAGTTAATTTATTGATTCTTCCAAATTCAATGCAGCAAATTGGTGTAGGAGAGAGTAAATAGAGAATTTTTCGTTTATAAAAAAATTAAAATAAAAGAATAATTCCTTTATGGTGATGGTACAAATTTGTTGTCAAGGTCTGAAAATACAAGACACTGAAAAAGAAGAGAGGTTGATGCAAATTTGAGAGACATCCTTGTGAGATATGGGTCCATATACTCATAAATCATTGTGTTTCTTTTCGAGGACGTTCGATTACTAGCAACTTACTGTTGTGGCAATTCCATCAAGAGAGCTATCTTTGAGCTTTTCACTCCAAGGAGAATTGGCATAGCAATAATCAAATCAACACAACGATATGCATTTCAGCCAAAAATATTCCAAATCCAAAAGAAAAATAATAGGCCTAGCTATGTTCCAAGAGAATAGGCATGGATCACTTGAGAACTAACCACCATTTTCTTGTAAGGTGGTGTCTTCATATAAATTACTCATACTTAAAGTAGTGTATTTGCTCAATTATAGTCAAAAATAAACTCAAAGGTAAATCATTTATCAACATTCAATATATGAATAGCTTTTGTTATTGGAAAGGAAAACTTCAATTTAGAAGTTTAATTACTTTTTAATTCTCAAATTATTAATCAGCTCTCACTTACTTTTTCTTCTTTGTTCATGAAAAAGGACAAGCAGTCCATTAAATATGAATATAGTGGAGGAAGGTGCTTGTAATACTCTTATTAATCACAAGATTCAATAATAATTATCTAATACATTAAAAAGCTTAAGTGATGACATCCTTTCATCTCAAACGTCTACTGAATTTTAAATTTTGAACAAAGGCGTGGCTTAGAAACATCCCTTTAATAGATTGAAGATTCCATATGAATTAAAGTTGAATTTTTTGACATAATAATTTCTTCTTTCTATTCTCTTCTAGTCGCGAATGTTGCTTTTCAAGGAGAGGATTAAAACTTAATTCTTCAAACTGTCACATCGTTCATCAGTTTGCAGCAGAATTTGATTTTAATGAAGACCACACAGAATCCGTATACGATAAAATTAGCACAGGAAACAATTGAACCTGATATCGAATTAGTTTATAAAGTTGTGGAAATGAAAATATTTTAGGAGAAGAAATCTTCCATTTTTAGACAGGAGCAGAATCTTTAACAGTGTAAACAACTTGACTAATTATGAGTCTGATACCAAAGTAAAAACGTCCTAACCAAGTGATGCCCAAAATAAGCTCTCTTTATGTGACTATATAGCTGCCTTTCTCATGTTTCATCACTTTGTCTTTTTCACTTCTTTCTTATTCAAATCCTTTATGTTCTCCTGTGTTGTCAAGTTGAGTTTTCTTGGGAACCAAGTCCAGGAACAAGACAGACAGATACTCTAGACATATTATTACCTCCATTTACATTCATATATATGATAGTACCCAGTACAGTGTACGTTTTAACCAGAAATTTTCTTCGATACAAGGTGTCCAAGGACAGAAATAGAAACATTATTTATCGATACAAGGAGGCCCACTTATGTTTACCCCAAAATATCAAAAATGGAAAAGGTTTTTTTTTTCCAAGAAACTATGGGTGACTTCTGTGAGGAGAAATAACACAATGGCATGCATAATGACAAGATCTAGCTGTTGAGCACAGTAAGTGTATTTTATAAAAAGAAAAAATAAAATAAGTAAAATAGACACAGAATATTTAACGTGATTCACCTTTAACTTTGAGCTTCGTCTACGGACAAAACTCATAATATTTTTTTCACTATTATAAATAGTTACAAATAGTAAGTATACAGAGATAAAATCAAAATAGTGACTCACAAGGTGTTTCCCAACCTAAAAATACTAATCTTACTATTTTGTCACTTACCAACCCTTTAAAAATATATTTCCTAACTTTAGAGCAAAACAATGCTCTAGTTTTCTTTTCTATGTTTTGTTGTAATCCTTTTTGAAGCAGGGAGTTGTCCTTTTGCTTATTTTCAACAACTGCGGAATGCGGCACCGATTTTGGTGCTGCAATTTTGGAATCATAGAGTCCCTCCATGTGAGAGGGACCCATCTCCAATAAATCTCCTCCTCTCGATTACATGGAGGGCTCTATCATACCTACTACTAATCGACAATGCTCGAACTTGTCTTTTAGTAGAATCTTAGTTAACATGTCTTATTCATTTTTATCAATATAGATCTTTTCTAACCGTAATTGTTTCGTCTCTATCACATCTCTGATCCAGTGATATCTCACATCAATGTGTTTGATCGTGAGTGAAAAGAGGCATTCTTACCAAGGTGAATAGTGCTATGACTGTCACAAAACAGTTGATACTGTTCTTGTTTGATGTCAAGTTCATTAAAGAACTTCTTCATCCATAGCAACTCCCTACAGGCTTTTGTTGCTGCAATAAACTCTACATCAGTTGTAGAAAGTGCAACACACTTCTGTAACTTTGACTGCCATGTCACAACTCCCCTTACAAAAATAATTAAGTAACCTGATGTAGACTTTCTCGAGTCAACATCTCTAGCCATATTTGCATCTGTATAACTAGTTAACACAGGTTCTACTCTTCCAAAACATAAGCATATTTTAGATGACCCTCAAAATTACCTAAGAATTCACTTGACTGCAACTCAATGTTCCTTTCAAGAATTAGAAAGGAAACGACTCATAACTTCAACGACATGAGCAATATCTGGCAGTGTACAAATCATGACATACATCAAACTTCCAATTGTTGAAACATATGGAACTCTGGACATTTCTTCTTTCTCTTCGTTTGTAAAAGGGCACTCTCTAGAACTCAATTTAAAATGATTAGTAAGAGGACAACTAACTGTTTAAACTTTGTCCAGTTTGAATCTCTGAAGTACTTTATCAATGTACTTTTCTTGTGACAACCATAGTGTCTTGGCGCTTTTGTCTCTGATAATTTGCATGTCAAGAATCTACTTTGCTGATCTCAAGTCTTTCATGGAAAAAGACTTATCCAGCTGTTTCTTCATATTGTTGATTCTAGAAATATTCTTACCAATAATCAACATATCATCCACATAGGGCAAAAAAATAATGAAATCATCATTAGAGAATTTCTTCACAAATACACAGTGATATGAAGTAGTCTTCTTGTAACCTTGCTCCCCTACAACAGACTCAAATTTCTTATACTATTGTCTTGGTGCCTATTTTATACCATATAGACTCTTCTTTAGTTTATAAACATAGTCTTCTTTCTCCTTTTTCACGAAACTCTTTGGCTGCTCCATATATATCTCTTCTTCCAAATACTCATATAGGAAGGCAGTTTTGACATCCATTTGTTCAACCTCCAAATTAAAACTTACAGCTAGCCCTAGCACTGTACGTATGATTGTCATTTTCACCACCGTTAAAAATATCTCTTTAAAGTCAATACCCTTCTTTTGGCTAAATCCTTTGACCACTAATCTTGCTTTGAATTGAGGATGGTCGTTATGTTCTTCATGCTTGATCCTGAGCACCCATTTATTCTTCAATGTTCTTTTGCCTTTTGGCAGCTTCACCAACTCGAATTTTTTATTCTCATGCAAGGATTTTATCTCGTCTTGCATGGCTTCTTTCCATTTCTTCTTGTGTTCATCATACATGGCTTTGTCAAAGCTTTATGGTTCTCCCATGTCAGTCAGCATTATATACTGATTAACTGGATATCTAGTAGATGCTTATCTATTTCTACTAGATATCCGTTATGAAACTAGAGAATCTTCAGGTGCTAGTGGTTGAATGTGAACATCATCATCATCCTCTAGTTCAACTTCATTGGGGGTATCTGTATTATCAGCTTTTAGATGATCATTCTGCACTTCATCTCCAACTTGTCTAGGCACCACCTTTAGAGGATTCAATCGGAAACTTGTTGAGTCATTGTCAAAGCTTGGAACTTCCTTCTCCGCCTTGTTGATATCTTCAATAGTTTGATCTTCAACAAACATAGCATCACGACTTCTGATAAGTCTTTTCTGCACCGGATCATAAAACCTATAGCCAAATTGATCTTGACCATAGCCAATGAATACACACTGTCGTGTCTTGACATCAAGCTTTTTCCTTTCATCTTTAGGAATATGGAGAAAGGCCTTGTAACTAAAGACCCACAAATGTTTATAGGAAACATCCTTTCCTGACCACACCTTTTCTGGAACTTCATACTGGAGATGAACACATGGTGAACGATTTAATGCATAAACAACTGTAAGTAAAGTTTCACCCCAAAATACCTTAGGCAACTTTGAATGTGAAAATAGACATCTGACTCTTTCCATCAAAGTCCTATTCATCATCTCAGCTATGCCATTTAATTGCGGTGTTTTTGGTAGAGTCATTTGATGTCAAATACCATGCTCTTTACAGTAAGCATCAAATAATCCGATATACTCTCCGCCATTGTCTATCCAAATGCACTTCAACTTCTTCCCAGTTTGTCTCTCAACTGAGGCGTGAAATTGTTTGAACACATCTAGCACTTGATCTTTATTCTTCAAAGTATAGGCCCATGTTTTCCTAGAATGATCATCAATAAAAGTCACAAAGTACTGTGCATTACCTAGTGACTTTGGCAATGGTCCACACAAATCTGAGTGAATCAGATCTAGAACATTCTTCATTTTGGATGAAGGAGAACTCTGAAAAGAAATCCTATTTTGTTTCCCTACTAGACAGTCTGCACATTTTTTCTGATGTATCTAATTTAGACCAGATAGCATATTCCTTTTTACAAGCTAACTCATCCCTTTCTCACCAATGTGGCCTAGTCTTTTATGCCATAAATCAACTGTATTATTATTCTCCACTATATTGACAACATCATTTGAGGGCTTTGCCTGCATCATATACAATCTTGAGTGCTTCTGACCTGTGGACACTACTAACGAGCCCTTAATAAGCTTTCATTTTCCGTTTCTAAAAGTATTTCGAAAACCTTTATCATCTAGCCTGTTTACAGAAATCAAATTCAGACGCATATCAGGAATGTACCTGACATCTTTCAGCAACAGTCTTGAACAAGTCGCTGTCTCTAATGAAACATCTCCTTTACAGATTTTCGTTTGCCATCTTAACAACGCCATAATTCCTAGGTGTGTAGGATGAGAAATTTTTTTATGAGATATAACATGAACAGTAGCTCTACTGTCAACTATCCAATTTGTTTCTTGCGACATCAGGCTGACTATCTCTGTATCAATAACAATGTTGAATTCATCAACAATGTTACTTTGTTCATCATCATTGCTTTCGTCTTTCTTCACATCTTTGCCTTTTTCCTTCTTCAACTTTCGGCAAAATTTCATGATGTGGCCCTTCTTCTTGCAATAATTGCATTTCACATTTGCGTATCTGTTTGACTTTCCTCTGCTTTTATCTCTGAACTTTGGACCTCTGGATTGACTCCTTCCTCTATTTTCTATAAGTAGAACATCTGAATGTGATGAAGAGGCTGCAGATTGTGATTTCGTCTCATCTCTTCATTTAGTATACTGCTTTTAACAGACTCCATATTTAATACGCCATTTGGTGCAATATTTGTCAATGACATCTTCAAAGTGTCCCAAGACTCTGGGAATGAAGCTAGCACCATCAAAGCAATCACCTCGTCGTCAAACTTTATGCCCATCTTTGATAACTGATCAACCATTCCTTCCATATTGTTTAAATGATCAGCTACAGAAGTACCCTCTTGGTATTTTACCTGCATCAATTTTATCAGATAAAATAATTTGTTGTTGTCGGTCTTTGAAGCATACAACTGCTCCAGCTTATTCCACAGCGTTCTTACATGCGTCTGGTTACAAATGTGATTGTACACATTATCTTTGACAAACTGTCGAATATAACCACACGCTCGGTCATGCTCAAATTCCCAGTCTTCATTGGACATCTCCTCCGTTTTAGTTGTTGAAAATACCGGCAAATGCATCTTTGTAATCATCAAGAAATCCTTCATCTTAGTTTGCCATATACGATAGTTAATACCATTTAAATTGATCATTTTGCTCGTCTTCATCTTCATTTGCCAAATTAAGCCAAATTTGAGAAAACTGACATCAAATATGGAACCAAGATGTCAAAATTTGGCAGAAAAATATCTTTTAAATTTTCATCACGGGATTAGAATAGTATCTTCGGACCCTACTAAAATAGAAACTGTAGGATCCGGTAAATAATAACTTGTAAATAGTACCATAAATAGTGCCACGGGACCCAGTTATTATTACTGCGTAGTGCGTCACCTTGCATATTTATTAAAAACAACGTAAAAGGAAATTTGCCTTCTCGGTGGCGTACTTATTTTCAAAAAATACCTTCAATGAAAACACAGTTCTGACACCACTTATTGGGTGCAGTGGGTGTATTTTGTGAAAGGAAAATAAAATGAGCAAAATGAACACAAGATTTTTAACGTGATTCACCATTAACTTTGGGCTACGTCCATGGACAAAACTCAAAATAAATCTTCCACAACTACAAATAGTAGGTAAACTGAGATAAAACCAAAATAGTGACTTACAAGATATTTTCCAACCTAAAAATACTAACCTCACTATTTTGTCACTCGTCAACCCTTGAGGAGTATATTTCCTAACTTTAGAGCATTTGAT
>JANITW010000002.1:39747853-39758878 GCA_027564335.1 Erythroxylum williamsii
AACTCCCAATCTTCGTTGGATATGTCCTCCAGTTTAGTTGTCAAAAATACCGGCAAATACATCTTTGTAATCATCAAGAGATTCTTCATCTTGGTTTGCCATATACGATAGTTAATATCATTTAGATTGATCATTTTATTCATCTTTACCTCCATTTGTCAAATTAAGCCAAATTTAAGAAAATCAACCTTAAGGATGGAATCAGGAAGTCAAAATTTGACAAAAAAGATATCTTTTAAAATTTTATCACAAGGCAGGAATAATATCGTCGGACCCTACTGGAATATTACTACGGGACCTGATAAATAGTAACTTGTGAATAGTGCTCACCAAAATAGTATCATCAGATCTCACTGGAATAATGTTGCAGGACCTGGTAAATAATAACTTGTGAATAGTACCACAGGACCCAGTTACTATTTCTACACAGTGCCGTCACCTTGTAAATTTATTAAAACATTTGGAGTACTATTTATCACCTTTGTCATTTTACGTCAACTTTTCAAATGGATTACGCTAAAAAATTCGTTGTAATTTTGTCTTTCCGGTGACGTGCTTCTTTTCAAAAAAAACTTTTAATGAAAACACAGCTATGATACCACTTGTTGGACGCAGCGGGTGTATTTTGTGAAAAAAAAAATAAAATGAGCAAAATGGACACAAAATATTTAACATGGTTCACTTTTAACTTTGGGCTATGTCCACGGACAAAACTAAGAATATTTCTTCCACTATTACAAATAGTAGATATACAGAGATAAAACCAAAATAGTGGCTCACAAAGTGTTTTTCAACCTAAAAATACTAACCTTATTGGACCCCATTTCTAGAGCCCAACATCGGACATGGCAGCACGATGCTGGGTGCGTGAGGGGAGGCCTTGGAGTTGAAATATATAAATCAAAAGAAAAAAAAATCCCTCGGAAGCACAAGCGGGCGTCGCCGCGGCGTGTGATGTCTCACCGCGGCGAAACCTCTCAAGTAGCTAGGTCGCGGCAAGCAATTGAGCCCTCGCCGCGGTGAGCGAAGCAACACTCGCCGCGGTGAACCTGCGCATGCAGCTTCGTCGCGGTGAGCATACAACCTCGTCGCAGCGAACACCTCCTTTGGCCCACAGAAAACAAACATGAAACTTTTTTCTCATTTTATTAAATCAACCCAACCCAAAACTTAACAATATACACTCAAGCAAACTTCTAAATGATTCAACGCGAAAGATTTGGAACAAAAACATCCATACCTCATTACCAACCTTTTAGGAACATATTTTCTAACTTCATAGCAAAACAATGCTTTGGTTTTCCTCTCTATGTTTTGTTGTAATCTTTTCTGAAGCAGGGAATGCCTTATATTGACACTCCACTAGCAGTTGTCTTTTTGCTTATTTTCAACAACTGTTTGGTGCCGCAATTTTAGAATCACGGAGTCCCTCCATATGAGAGGGACCCATCTCCAACACTAGCTACAACCCACTTCCTTTATTGCTTGACACAGAGACAAAATCTAAGGATCTGATAATGATTCTAGCATTTGCAGACTGTTGTTCTACAACCTTTCATCTATGATTCTTACCTCTCTGATGAGGCTGCAATTTGTGCATTAATAAAAATGAGACTAGATTATACGTTTAGATATACTATTGTAAAATTTTCATATAGGAAATATTGAACCTCTTTTGGGTTAATTAGAACTAAACCAAAATATTTTTCTCTCATTCGTTTATAATAAACTAGAGTAGGTACAAGCAATATCCACCCTATGCATGATACTGTGGTTGGTGATTTCTGATGGGATCTTAATAATTGCATAACATATGTAATTACGAAGTTATGTATAAGAAGTTTTATTTATCAAATTCCTCCCGAATAATCCTAGAATTCGAATAAATAAAACTTCAATTATCTTTTAAAGAGCTGTATTACTTCCTGTTTAACAATTTCACAATTCTATTATACCAATTTGTATGGTAATCTAAAACACGTCTTAGACTGCAATTATTTCTCTGTTAATGTAGGAAAGCTGGAATTGGTAATTGTTATCGACATTTACATTCATATCTGTCCACTCATACTATAGAATAGGAACAGCGTTGAGTGTAGCTAGATTTCAGTGTATATGTATTCCTCATGGGCAAATCTTGGATCAATTTGGTGCAAACATAGGAGCTCGTTAGAACACGATGATAAACGAATTGACGTTGGTTTTTAACTAGTGAAACGGCAATTAAGGGCGATCTCTCTCACCACACCATCCATTTTGGACCCTAGAGAGAGGCACGTTATGCCATGGCCCACGTGACTTTATTGTGAAGATCTTTTGAATGACAATTTGTCCTAAGCTTTTTCATTATTTCCCTGATCTTAAGTGGGATATGGGACCCTGTGTTTTTCAATGAAAATGCGAAGAATCTCCATTTTAGTCCCATCAGAGAGCTGTCTGCTTAACCAAACTCTTTGTACATGAGATGGGACAACAATTACATTTATGCAAGTTGCCAGCAGTTTCTTTAGTAGTTCTAGTGCTTTCTTGAATTGCATTTTGCTCAGTTGACCGGAGGAGCTTTCAACTTTTATATCAAACTACCTAGTATTAAACTGTGAATGGATGTCTCGATTACATCTTTATCCCTCCCGACTTCTGAACTAATAGTTAGGATTCACCTGGGGAAAATTTTGGACCTTCATGATAGTGCTAGATGGGAGTTTTTGTTTTTTAATATTGTGTCTATTTCTTTTTATTTGTGAAAAGAGACTAATACAAGGCTGAAAAGGACAGAGGCTGGTATAAACCTTAGGAATAATTAGTCGCATTAGCTCAAACTGGGCGTTGAAATAAAAAATAGTAAAACAAAGTATAAAAATAAGTAAATTTACATTATTCAATTTTAAATATTTATTTTACCATAGGCATAATATAAGGTTCCTTTGCTTAATTCCTAAAGTTCCCAATTCTTCCTTCCAATGTTTCAGACCAATTTGTTACTGTAATCTTTTAAAAGTTAAACCCTAATGTAAGTACTAATCAATTTTTTACACACTAGTTTACTGCATGTAGAAATATTGAAGATAACTTGTTGTTGGCTCAAGAAATCTACAAAGAATAACACTCCAACAATTCTATCAAAAATTGCTTCATAAAGATAGACTTTGCTAAAACTTTTGATACACTCAACTGCATATTCATGCTACAGACTCTCCATGTCTTTAGGTTTCTCCCTAAATTCACTAATTTGGATTTACCAATGTATGTCAACTTCATCTTTTATTGTTTTGATAAATAAAGAAGCCACCGATGTGCTTAAAGGGAACAAAAGGGGCAGACAAGGAGACCCATTATCCTCATATTTGCTTGCTTTAGCTATAGATGTTATTGCTAGGATGATTTCCTACTAAATATCACAAAAGATGACTTTCAGTTATCACTATAAATGTAGAACAATCAAACTCTTAAATTTGTCATTTATTAATAATCTTCTAATCTTATGTGGGGTACTGATAAAGGATCAATTCAGCTGTTGATAGAATGTTTGGATGAATTTGCAAGGATGATAGGGTTGAGGGTCAACAAGAGTAAGAGTCAGATTTACATATCTGTAACAACCTTGCTACTGAAGCAATTTCTTGAACATATTTTAAGGCTCAAGTCATTTAGGGTACTTTTAAGCACTTAAGGTTGCCAATATTAGCATTTGGGTTATCTTATAAAGATTTTAAACCACTATTTGATGCAATCTTAAGTAGAACTTGTAGTTGGATGTCAAAGAAATTATCCTATGGAGGAAGAACTTAGTTAATCAAAACAATTATGAATGGTATGCATATCTATTACAGCCCACATATAGCCCTCCTTGTTAAAATTATCAAGGATGTTAAAAGAATATTTAGGAATTTCCTGTGGAGTGATGAAGGAATAAGTAAAGGCATCCCTAAAGTCAAGTGTAAGGACATCTGCCTTACTAAAGTTCAAGTAGGATTAGGAATCAAACTCATAAGAGTGTCAAACAAAGCTTTAATGGAAAAGAGAATTTGGAGATTATTCAATGATAGAGAAATTTTATGGGTGAAATGGATTACATTAAAGGAACATATTTTTAGCCAATGAAATCTCTTTATAACTCTTCTTCAATCACCAAGTTCGCTCTAAGCCTAAGGGAAGTAGTAGGGAGAGAGATGAAACACATAATAGGCAATAGAGAACTTTTGGCTTGATAACTGGTTAGATTTATGGTCTTTTTTGCTCCACCTCTCTTATAACTCCACTCAGTACATACTACCCAGTAATGCAAAAGTAAGCTCAATGATCAAGGATAATCAGTGGACTTATCCCTCAAAAGGAGTAGATAATTTACTGTTTAGTATTCCTAATTATTTCCCAAACTAGAACAAACTAGACATAATCATAAATTTTCTGCCTCTTGCGCAACCTTGTTCACTTATAACTCATAGGAAGTTAGATGTTGTAACATAGTTTGGTAGAAAAACCATGTTCCTAAATATTCATTCTTCATGTGGTTAGCCTTTAAAGGTAGGCTACTAACCCTAGATAGAATAAGCTAGGTTGGGTAAACGAATATCCTATATGATTAACAATTAAAAATTAAAAAGGATTAATTATTAATTTGTAATTACTCCTCAAAAGTTTGGAGATATACATTATATAGGTTTAATATATAGTATAATCTTATATCTATAGAGTAATCAATTGACTGTGCCATAAATTTAAAAATTAACAACCATATTGATTTGTTGTAGATTCTATGCATATTTATAATAAGGTTTTAACCTTTTAGTAATGTAATTACAATATACTTATAATTTTAAATCAATATACTTAGGAACTTAATAAGTAGCATATAAAAATAGTAAATAAAAGAAAAAGACAATTTAATCAAGTTGGATCTTTTTGGTCAATATTAATATTTAATTACAATTGTCAAGTTGGATCTTATATGATAGTAATTTTGATATTTAATTTAGCCCTAAATTCCAACTAAATTTCAATATTGACCAAAAAGATCCAACTTAATTAAATTTTCTTTTTCTTTTATTAACTATTCTTCATATACAACTCATCAAGTTACTAAATATGTTGACAATGAATTAAATAATGAACTTAAATCATATTTATAATTAGTTAAATTAAACACCTTTAACTTATCTTTATTTTTAATTAAATAATTTGTATCTATAGGTCAGGATTAGTGTTTAATAATGCACCAACTTTAATATTAAGAATGTCAAAGTGATTTTGACAAATCTATATGTACATATTTTCATTTTATCATACAATATTCTAATTAGATACTCTATTTAAGTTTATTCATATTAGTTATCTACCATTAGTAATTGATTTTATTAGTGATATTTGAAATTATTTTTAAATTTCATTCCACCTTGACGAATATTTATGAACCAATACTAATCTAGACTAACAAAATTTTCTTTCTAATCACCTTAGGATGGTGAATCATATATTTCTTACTCATATACCTCCATATAATTCATATTATATCCATGGATTACTGATTGAACTACCTTTGACAAAGATAGGTCATAAGTAGTATTAAAATATAATAATTTCTATATGAAATACTTTAAAGATTTCAAGTTAAAAGATTATTTATATAGTCATCATAATGAAAATTCCCATCGACATATAAGTAATATTTTAAATACAATTCTTATATGGAGTTAATTTAGTAAATTTCTTCTTTAACAAACTACTACATATTTGTTTAAGTATCTCTATACTTGTTTATGAGATTAACTACTTCCTTAATAAGGAAGAAAAATAATGTATATTAGTTTTTTTACACTATATCAATGCCTATACTCAATAAAATAATGATTGAAAACAATTTAGGGATAGTACATAATAATATGAATCTTATAATTATACTGTCCTCATAATTTCATTTGTGATATACTTTTGTCCCATAAATTTATCTTATTCATCAATTAATTAAAATAAAATAAAGAATGACTTTAAATAATTGTGTCATAAGAATTGTAACCAATCAATTTATAGTAAATTAACCAACATATTTTAAAATAAGCTATTTTAAGATACTTAATTAGAAAAAATTTTCAATTTATTAAAAATCAATAAAAAGAGATAAAATAAAAAGGAAAATGAGCTAGCCAAAAGATTTATGTGGTTCAACCTTATAAATATGATACAAAATTCACATTTTTTTCTTATTAGATTTGTATGTGATATATAAAAAGAATAATTTTTATCAATAAATAAATTCATTAAATTAAAAGAGGATTAGATATACATATATTAAATTAAGGTTATAGACTTTTTAATTTAAAAATCACACTATTACAATTGGATACAAATATTAGTGAATTTTAAATCTCTCAACTTTACTAAAACTATTTTGTAAACTACAGATAATTATTTAAGAAAAAAGTTAAAAAAATCTTTTCGTACATAATTATATATACATATACACTTCCTCTATTTTTCTTGTGCTATCGACACTTTATTTGTTCAAACAAGTCCATTTCAAATGCTAACTTAAAATACTTTCTTTGATTTTCTTACTTGCCACATCAAAGTATACAATGTATCATCTTTCTTATAAATTTTAGTTGAAATCTTTATTCAATTTGAAATTCTCTCTAAAACACTTAAGGTTATTTAGCATGAGGATGTTTGTATAGTTATAGAATTGAATCACTCATATACTTTAATTTTGTAATTGAAATTTTAGATGTCAATAACTTTCTCTAATCCTTAAAAGAGATTACTAAGAGTTATTTTATGATAAATTTGATGATTGCAACTATCATACAGTTGTTAGCATTAGTCGAAAGATAATTCATAGATGCATGGTATAGCCAGATGCTTTATTACCCTCAATTTACGAGCCCTACCCCACAAAAAAGGAAGAAACACTATTTTTAGTATGTTGGGTTTCTAGCCTTTTTTAATACTTTCAATGATCATGGATTATTTTATGGTTAGTACGAATGATGAACAAGTGAAGACAAGATGGTAAAACCTCTTTTAGAGAGATACATAACTATATAGAGTGCTACACATCCATGTCTTAACTTACACGATCTTGTAGATCAATGTGTAAGTCTCTTTAAAAGTGTGAAGAAAGTGTGAAGAGGTGAAGACATACACAGTCATGTACACGCTCGTGTGAAGATACATGACCATAAATGGAGACCGTGTAACTCTTTATAACCATGTATGGTTGCGACTGAGACAATGTTGCAAAGATAGATGGTTACTTACATGGTTGTGTAAGTTGCAGAAAAATTATTTCATGATATAAAAGAGAAAAAGATGTAAGTTTTCGTAGAGAGTGCAACTACAATGTCCAAAATTGAGAAAAACAAAGAGACGTCAAAGAGTGTTTGATTATTTTGGTGATTGGTTTGTGTTATTGTTGATTGCAACATCAACTTTAGTTTCAACCTTGAAACTTTGTGAGACAACTTGATGTTATAGGGTGAGAGGTAAATTTTTCAATAAATACTTATTGAGTTTAGTGGATTTATTTTTCGATTTGTCCCATGATTTTTTTATTCTACACTGGAGGGTTTTTCACGTAAATCTTAATGTTTGTTTCATCATTTAAAGTTTCCTATTCTCATACTATTTTTATGCTCCCACTTAAAGAGTTCTTTTTGTCATTGATATTTGATTGATCTTGTAGAGAGTTAAGTTGTTTGTCTCCTAATAAGTGGTGTCAAAGCCATCGTCATGGGAAAGTGGAAATAGCTCTATAGTTAAGTTAACATCATCAAATTACTTAATATATATGCCTAAGATGTAGGACCTCAATATTGCAAGGATCTCTCTAATCTTATTGATTTGGAAAAAGGTGTGAAGGATGATATTCCATTAAAACCTAAAAAGATGTCAGCTAAAGAATGGGAAAAGATGAAGCAAAAAAATTTATACACTATTAGATAATAGAATGATATTAGCATATTTAACCATGTGTTTAAAGAAATGAATCTTTTTTAGCTATGGAAGAAGACAGAAGGTCTATATGAAAGGAAGATTACTGATAATAAGGCCAAGCTCTCTAATTAAGAGGCTTGCAAACTTGAAGATAAAAGATGGGAAATTAGTGTCAAAGCATCTAAGTGATTTCAGGATATAATCAACAAGCTTACGACAATGAAGATCATTCTTGATGATGAGCTTCAAGCTCTATTCCTATTGAGTTTGTTACCAAATAGCTAGGAAATGCTAATGGTGATGATTTACAACTCAGCACTTAATGGTGTGTTCTTTTTTAATGTAATCAAAGAGGGTATGTTTAATGAAAAAATTAGAAGAGAGGAGATTGGATTCGATAACATACAAGCTTTTATGACAAAAAGTAGGGGAAGGAATAAGAGTAGGGGTCCTAAAGGTCATGGCAAGTCTTAAAACTATTCAAAGTCTATATGTGACAAAGATATGCAGAAATGCCACCGTTGCGATAAGCCAGGACATATAAGAGGTTCAGCTATAAATGAAAAAGGGATCAGAAAAATTAAGATCATCATAATAATGTTGACATTAAGAGTACAACTGCAACTACTTCAAGCACAGGTGATGAGATGCCCTATCTTTATGCAACTAATGAATGCTTCCATATCAACAATTTTGGTTCTAAATGGTTAATTAATACAAGAGCATCTTATCATTTTGTTCCCAAGATGGAGCACTTCTCTAGCTATAATAGTGGAGATTTTGGAAGTGTAAAGATGAGAAACCAAAATTTTGCCAAGATAGAAGGTATGAGTGACATCTGAGTTTAGAGAAACGTCAAATGCTTTTTGACCTGAAGAGATATAAGACACATACTCGATCTAAGACTAAATTTGTTATCAACCAATGAATTGGATCAAGAAGGATTTCAGCACATTTTTGGGGATAAGAAGTGGAAATTGTCTAAAGGTGCCATGATTATTGCCTGAGTAGAGTTATATTGCTCACTGTACAAGAGACACTTAAAGATGCATGATGGTAGAGAAGTACACATAGTCGAATAGGAATCTTGATCGAATCTGTGGCATTGATGATTAGGACATATGAGTAAGAAGTGATTAAAATTATTGGTTGGAAAATTCTTTATCCCAATTAAAAAATCACAACCACTTAATCTTTATGATCATTGCTTGGCTAAAAAATAGCATAGAACCCCTCTCAAGAGAAGATCTGTAAGGAAGTAGGAGTTATTAGAGTTGGTGCACTAAGATGTTTGTGATCCTATTTAGCATGAGTCACTAGGAGGTAACATATATTTTGTTACATTCATAGATGGTGCTTCGAGGAAAATTTGAGCGTACATGTTGAACTCTAAGAGTTAAGTATTTAAACCTTTTCAGAAATTTCATGTTATGATAGAAAAGGAAGCAGAGAGGAAGTGTAAGTGCCTATGAATAAATAATGGAGGAGAGCATACTTACAAGGTGTTTGAAGAATGTTATACATTGTATAGCATTAGATATGAGAAAATTGAACCAGTGACTCCACCAAGACAATGAGGTTGTTGAGAGGATAAACAGAACCATTATGGAGAAGGTTCGTTGCATGCTCAGGATATCTATATTGCTAAAGACATTTTAGGAAGAAGTAGTCCAAACTATACTTTACCTAATTAATTGAGTTCTATAAGTTGTATTAGATTTTGAGGTTCTCGAGAGAGCATGGATTGACAAAGATCCCACATATTATCATTTGAGAGTTTTTGGGTATAAGTTATTCAGATATGTACCTAAGGATTAGGGAAAGAAACTTGACTCCAAGTTGATACCTTGCATCTTTATTGGATATAGAGGTGATTAGTTTGACTTCAAAATTTAAGACCTAGAAAAGCAAAAGGTGGTCAAGAGCAAGGATGTAGTGTTTTAGGAGCATAAGAGAGGTGTTGATCTTCTAAGTGGAGATGAATTATCACATTACAACTCATCAGATGACATAGTTAGCTCTTCACCAATTTCTTTGACTATTGAGCAGTCTACAAATGAAGAAGATGAAATAGATGACCAAAAAACACATTGGTAGTGATCAAATACAATAGGATAATGATGAGCTACATGAACCACATCCAGACAATATTGAAGATGAATCTATTGAAGATAATGAGCAAGGGGAGCAATTGGATCCAACAGATGACGAAGTATAGCTTCTATGGTCGACAAGGGAGAAAAGACCTTCTACAAGGTATCTAAGTTCTAAATCCCTATTACTTACTGCTAAGGGGGAGCTTGAGGATGTGTAAGAGGTTACTTCTTGTGAAGATAAAGATATCTCACATCTATAAAGGAAGAGATGGATTCTTTAAAGAAGAATAATACATACAAGTTTATAAAGCTAACAAAAGGGAAAAGGCATTGAAGAATAAATGGATGTTCAAAATAAAGAGAGATGGAAACAAGCTAGTAAAGTATAAGGCAAGGTTGGTAGTGCAAGGATTAAGTCAAAAAAAGGGTATTGACTTTGATGAAATATTTTTACTTGTAGTCAATATAACCCCAATCCGAACAGTTTTGGGTTTAACTGCCTATTTAGATATTAAACTCCAACAATTAGATGTTAAAATAGCCTTCTTGCATGAAAATTTGGAAGAGGAGATATACATAGAGTAGCCATAATGTTTTAAAGCTAAAGGTATAAAAATTTTGGTCTACAAGTTAAAGAAAAGTCTTTATGGCTTAAAATAACCTCCAAGGCAGTGGTATCAGAATTTTGACTAATTTATGATAGGTCATGGTTTCAAGTGAACATATGTTGATGCTTGCGTGAGAACTTCGTCATTCTTCTTCATTACGTTGATGATATGTGATTGTAGGTCAAGACATTGATAGAATCTAACAATTGAAGAAGTTGATATGAAAGATTTAGGACCTATAAAGCATATTTTAGACAAGAAGATAACTTGAGAAAGGAAGGATAAGCGATTGTGGTTATTTGAAGAGAAATATATTGTAACATCCCGTTACTGTCAGTAAGGGTATTATGGTAAATTGGGACAGACTGATAGGATTGCACTGCATCCATTGA
>JANITW010000002.1:39758978-39769024 GCA_027564335.1 Erythroxylum williamsii
TTTAATAATAGTTTATTTATTTTAAAAATTATTTAATGAATTTATTAAGTAAAATAATTTTGATTATATTTGTCCAATTTTGTTAAAATTTCAATAAAAATTGGATGAAATTGTTAATATTAAACATCGCATGATAACTTAACGTAAAATTAATTTTCTCTAAAGTTTAATTATTAGTGTTAGCGAAAAAGAACAATTAATTTAATATTATCAGATAAATAAATTTAAATTTTTTGATAACAATAGAACTTAAAAACATGAAATGAAAAAATAAAATAAAATAATAATGAAACGAAATGACCTCTGTAAGAGTGAAGACGGAGATCAAACATCTAATCCATTTTAAGGTGTTGGTATTAAGTAGTAAAACGCATGTATTTGATATAGATAAATAAATTGTGATAAGCATATGTCGAATTAATAATTTGTAGTTGCTACCTTTTTGTTGTGCATGTCTTCTAAATCGTTGGACAAAACCGAATTCCAAGGGCTCCCTATCTTCCAAAAGTAAAATCCTTCTTTTGCCAATCCTTAATTCCTCTCGTCTCCTCTTCGCGGCGGATAGATCTTCTATCTTCTTATCCTGTACCTGTTCTGTCTCTTTTTAATCTCAATCATTCAATACAATATATTAGATGGTTGAGATAAAAAAAAAACAGAGATATTGGGTAAAAAGGGACCGGCACACATCATAACTAGCTAGCAACTTAAGTTGGTTAACTGACAATAGGTCCTACGGATGGTCGTTAACATTGTGTGCATGCCGTACAAATCATTAGTTTTTTTATTTATTTATCATGGGATGGCAGAACTTATTGCTATCTGAGCCAACAACTTAAATTGTTGAGTTTAATTTTTTTTATAGAAAGATATCAGACCTTTTCCATATTTGTTGAGATTCTGAGACAAGATCCACATTAGATGAGCAATAAGACGGTCAATCAATCCCATCACCATTTTGGTGCAGACATTCTTTTTTTAAAATTAGATCTTGTTTTGATTATTGTGTTTATATTATATATATTATTCAATTTTATTCATATATTTATATAAAATTATTAATAAAAAATAAATGTTAAAATTTTTATTTTAATTATAATATTTTAATTTTATTTTATTTTATTATATCTTATTTATATATTTACGTATAAACTTTATAATGCACTCATATACTTTTCACCGTCTTCTTCAACGAATGCCCCAATTATAGCAATTCGCGACGTCTATTGTAAATCCTGTTTTGCTAACTTTGAGATTTCCCATTATGGAACTCTTTCATCGTTGCTGGTTGCCCATTTGTCCTGTTATAAAGAAAGCATTGAAATCATAGGCTAGCTAATTGTAAATCCAACCTATACTAATAATATCCAAGAAAATATAAGAATAATTTTGGTAAATGTGTGGGGTTGAGGTTTTGAAAGATCAGATTTACAGTAAAAGTAAAAGGCAAGTTATTAGTGATGCACTGAAACTAGCTCACTTTCGAGTGGGACAACACATCTTGATGTTCCTATATGTCTAGGTAACTTTGATGATTTTTCATGAACTTTAATTCATTCCATAAAAAGATATCGACCAATCCACGTGAACGGCCCCACGTTTCTGTCCAATCGCCTTTGGGTGCACTTCCTAGTCAATGGGCCCTATCTATGCATAGACATCCAAAGTAGAGTCCAACTGTACAATAAATCCCCAAACGTCTCCCGTATTTCATTATGCAGAACATATATTATATATACATGGGAGAAATGACGCTTCGGTATTTATCCTGACGCTTCAGTATTTATCCTTACGGGCCGTCACGGGAGTGAAAAAGGCCCAAATCTGGTGCAAAACAATGCACAAGTTAGTGTTAAGGAGCTTCGGCTTTCTCTCGTCTGGTATTTTATTTGCCAGGACCACCCACCCTGACTATCCTATATACTTGTCGAGGAATTTTGGCCTTCCAGTCAAGAGACAATGGACTGACTCCTCAGGAATCTCTGAGGTTGTGTGTGTTTCCGAAGGCTTCGCTTCCTTTTGTCCGAGAATGGGATCAGGATACATACGGTGATCCGTGTCCCAAGGCCTCCAATTTGATGTTGCGTGTGTTTATTGCTAAATTTATTTCTGCACCTGTGCCAGACCGACCTGGACTTGGTGAATTATATGCGGATTAAAACTCTGCGCAGGTTGTATTATACAGATAACAACCCTTTGCAGTACATACAATTAATATTGAAAGCCATTTGCCTGCATGTCCAACTCATGCGAACCATGTGAATCCCAATGTTTGCTTCGTGTTTCGACCAGGAGACTCAATTAGCTAATTTAAGTAACGAAGCTAATTTGAGGGGTACAATGACTTTCCATCATTACAAGAAAGAGTGTTTGCCTGTACGGATAACCCAGTTGGTCATCGGAAAGAAAAGTAAGTCTAAGAAAGAGTGTTTAGCTAGGTGTGAGGATAAAAAGAAACGGAGATAATTGTAAGAGTGAGATAGTGACTATTAGAAGGAGCATAATTCTTTCTTTGTGCAATTAAGTCTATACTAATTATTACTTTAGCATGAAGATGATGCACCATCTGAGATTATAACATATTTATTAGTTTTTTTTTTCAGTTGAATATAGTATTTTTGTTTAGAGCTTGTATTCAAGGTCATAACGCCTTTCTCTGTAACTCTACTACTTTGTGAGCTTTAATATTACAATTTTCATCTTAAGTTTTTTAAAAGATTATCTATATTCATGCTTATTAGAACAAAAATATAAAATTAGGAGGGAACTTTGTTTCTTAGAATTGGGCAGGGTGTCTTGTAATCGTTTCAAAATTGATAGCACTTGTAAATTTTTTTGTAAGATGTCCCCTACTCTTTACTTCAAAATTTATAGCACAGGTCTACTATAAAAGCATTTATATAAACGTTAAGGTAACTAATAACTCAATTTATCATATTTTACTATTAAAGATATTCTTTCATTTAAATTAAAATTAAAATTAAAACATTTAATTAATTATTATCAAATAATAACTCCTTAATCAAACTTAATATGTGTACATGGGCTTTGCTTAAGGATAAATACATGTATAATTTTTTCACTTAGCCCATATATATTCTTTATCACATAACAAACAACTGTAGATAGTGAAAGTTCTAAAATGCAAATTATTGTTGTTATGAATAATGAAAATTATATCCAAAAGCATAAATACTTCCGTTCATGCATTATTATATCAATTATAATAAAAAATTAAGAAATTTTACTTTATGAATACAACACAATTTTTTTTCAATTTAGGAATCACCTAATGAGATAAAAATTAAATGCAAATAAACTTTACTAAAATCAAACACATCAGTTAAACTATGCACTCAACTGAATGACAACATTTCAAGATTTTACACTTTTTAGTGCTTGGGCGTGCATTAAAACATGCAAAACAATAGTTGTGTGTTTAGACAGTGTGTAACTTTTAAAACTTAACCCTCAAACATAAAGATCATTGCACATTAGCATCATAATACATAACACACTGCCCCTAAAGTCACAATTATGCACAATTTTTCTCGAGGTGCTTAATTTTGTTATTCTAAGAAAAGCACTCTAAACAAAAGTAAAACCTAATCTGGAATGAAAGTTAAAACAAAGTAATATCGAACTCATAGGTTTCCTCTCATGCAATGCTTTTTTACCATCACTAGCTCAACACACTTTTCCGCTTAAGGTGGCTGGAATGAAATGTGTGATTGTAGTAGTACCATAGGTTCAATAACCTTTAGATGAGCTACCTTTCTACACTTTCCAACACTCTTTTCTTTTGGTTTATTCACTTGAATTTGTGACCTTTTGGTTTATTCACTTGAATTTGTGACTTACATAGTGGATCCTTGCGTATGGATTCCTGTGGAAAATCTTGACAAGACTTGTCAACCATTATAGCATCTCGAAATTCAAATGAATTATTAATGACATTAAAGATCCTAACTGTAACATTTTCATGCTTTACTCTCAAGTTAACATGCCTCCACCAACATCTATGAGTAACTTAACAGTGTCTAGGGAAGGTCACCCGAGGACTAAGGGTATTTTTGAATCGTTTCTGTGTCCAGAATGATAAAATTAGTAGGGAACATGAACTTATCGACCTTAACAGGTAAATATTCAATGATTCTTATAAGATGTCTTAATGATCAATTAGCCATTTTAATGCATATTCCAGTCGATTCAAGTTCTTCTAATCCCATTTTTTGAAATAAGGTGTAAGGCATCATATTTATGTCAATCGCTAAATCGGCCATAGCCTTATCCACCTTTAAACTACCGATAGTATAGGGAATATAAAAATTTTATAGGTCAGCTTGTTTCTTTGGTAGTTTAATCTCTGTCTTGAAGTTCTCCTCACTCAACACTTTCATCTTTGAATTTTTTGATTCCTCCTTATTTAGTAATCTCTCTTTCAATGATTCGATAAGTGAATGTTTTGTCGTTAATTGTTTTAAGAGATCAAGGACCTTATTCAACTTTACTTCTGAAGTCTTTCTCTGTGCCCTAATAAGATATGGAATTGCAGATTAATACTCCTTAACTCTTTAGATGAAAACATCATTTACTCTTCAAGTAACTCTTAATGGCCATTTTCTTTGCTTCTTCTTATTGGAGCTTCATTTTAGTGGTCTAGTTGATTGCCATTATCCTCTCCGTAGTATTTGTTTCAGTTATGCTCGATAAAATCCCTTTAGGTCTCTCCGCCAATAACTTGGCCAAGTGGTCCATTTTAGTTTCCAAGTTTCATATGGATGCATTTATTTGCTTCCATAATCAGCTCATCCATATTAGGTTTCCTTGGTTGTGATGTTTGCTGCTAGAATCCAGTTGGAGGCTTGTTTCATTGTTGTCCTTGTTTACCCATGAGAAATTGAAGTGGTTCCTTTAAACATGATTGTGTGTATTGTTGCACAGGTTATTTTAGGGTCTTAAAGTGTTCCCCAAATAATCCATGTGCTCAGTTGAGCTGATTGACACTCTTGTCCTTGGTGATTTAACCCCTATGCTTCACACTGCATCACCCTTCCTTGTGGAACAATAGTGATTTTGTCTATCTTCTTACTCAAGGCCTCCACCTGAATCACCAATTGTGTCACCACATCCACCTTATATACTCCTGTTGACCTATTGGTTCATGCTCTAGCTAAACACCAATGGTAGTTGTTTATGGCCCCATCCTCGATCAACTCTTATGCCAGTTCAGGTGTTTTATTGTTTACTAGCTACTACATCGATCAACTACCTCATAATTTGACTTAGCCCATTATAAAAAGTTTGGATTTGCATCCACCGATGTGGACATCATCGGATTATCTCTTTGAATCTCTCCTACGTGTCATACAGTGACTCACCTTTAGTTTGGGATTATGACGAGATGTCATTTCTCAACTTTGTAGTGTTTTCAAAAGGAAAGTACTTTAGTAAGAATTTTCCTGCCACTTGATCTTAGGTGGTAAGTGATGAACGTGGCATCAAGTTTAGCCACTATTTAGCCTTTCCTTTTAAGGAGAATGGGAATAAAAGTAGTTTGATGGCGTCATCGTTTGCTTAATTTATTTTAAAGGTATGGCAGATCTTAAAATTGTTAGCCTAAATATTTGGTTTCACTATGTTGGATTCCATACCAATTAAGTCTGGCCTAGCATAGTCAAACATTGTCTATGATTGGTTCGCTATGTTGTAAGATTCCTTAGTGTCCACGTGTCCTTCCAAATCTTCTATTGGATGATCTAGCTCAAAATCTTGTAGATTTGTCTTATTAAGATTCCTTAACATAGTTTTTTTAATCTCAAGGTCTATGTCTAGTAGGTTCATAGATGTAAACTGACCTGGATTCTAAGTCTAAAACCAAGAAAACAAACTAACAAACTAAACAAATTAAATAACGTAAAGCAAAAACTAAAATAAAGTAATGAATAGATTAATAAAATATGATTTTTCTAATATCACCATCCTCGACAACGATTCCAAAAACTTGATTCACTTTCTCTAAGTGTGTCACCCATAAATTACCATAAGTACATGGTGTAGCTGTAGCTAGTACTGAAAAATATGAGTCGATCCCATGAGGGTAGTGATTACAAGTAGTTACTGTTAATCTATTATCTAGTTGATGAATTGATTATGATTTTTAAACTAAAGAAACTAAAACTTAAACAAATAAAATAAACAAGTAGTAGGATTTAATAAGATAGTTAAAGCAAACACTTAGTAAATTATCGATATAAGGAAATGAGTATCTAGGTTTCAAATCCCCCTAAACCCTTAATAGATTAATCTCTAATTATGCAATTTTATTACTTATTTATTAGACCGTGGAGACTCCTATGGTATGTTAATAGCTGCACTTGAGTATATTAACAACTATCTTAATGTTTTCAACCGAATTACTCAAGTTAAAGTTTATAGGATTGCTTTATAGATTTATGAATCCCTCTATTAGATTTGATCCCAATCTGAAAGATTTATATCATCCTATCTCTAGTGTTGTAATCAACTCCTTCCATTTACAGTAGATCTATTCATAAATAGTATTTCTCAATCTCTATGGCGAAATTAGCTTATGGTATAATATTTTGGATGTATTAGAACATAAATAAAACAAGTAATTTGATCATAATATGTCAATCAATCCAGTGCATTAATATAATAATCAAATCATATCAAAGTATTAACATAGGGTTCATTTATCCTAAATACTAACAAGATATTTAGTTACAAACCATTGATTATGAAACAAACACTTACAGAAGGAAAAAATTGAAAATAATGAGACCATAATTGTAAATCTCCCTAGTTGTCTTCTATTAAGTATTCTTGTGATATAGAGGGTTAATCTTGTATTTTGATGGATCTTACGATGAACTCTTCGTGTTTCCCACTCTTTTGGGTCAAAATCGCCTTTTAAGCTGACTTTGAGAGTTTCAGAATGCTTTTTCCAGAAATCATCTTTTAGTTTAAATTCTAGGGTTGTGGTTGATGCACAGTTTGATGCATGATTGTGCATCAAATCATGCATGACCAAATTCTTTGGAAATCACAAATTTACACAGTATAGGAGACATCCATGGGTAGATGTATGGCCATGCATCCATTTTGTGCATCAACTCTTCGATTTATGTTGTGTTTTTGTATGAGTTCTTCTTCTTTAAGTCTATGAAGGCAATTATGCTCTATGAACATGCTTGGAAGGAATTAAGTGCCAAATATATAATAAAAGTATAAAATATGAATCAAAATACATTAAATGGGTGTAAAAATATAGTCAAATATGCATCTATCATATATCATAAGACCTTGATGCCTCATCTAATTCAACTAGATATAGAGTACTCTTAATAAACTCAAAATCCACAAGAAACATTTTATTTCTAACTTTAACTATTATTGGTATATTTGAGGATAGAGAAATCTCAATCCCTTAAGGTTATTTGCATATTTAATATAATAATTATTGATTATCGTAGTCTAATTTTTTTTATGATTGTACGCGATAATTCCATATCATAAGACTCTATAAAGCACTAGCATCAATTATTATAATAACTTGGCATCCTTCAATTTTATAAAGTAGATGGAAGGCTTAGGTAGGTAATATAAGCCTTTTCTATAAATCCTTAATGCAATGGGAAAAATCTCATATGTGTAAGTGTCTTAAACTTGATTTTCATTAATTTAACATCTTTAAAAGAGCTTTAGGATAAAATTTTTGATGGAAGCATAATTCAGATATAAACTATAACTTTTAAGTCTTCTCTATAAACTTAATGGGAGATATGAATTACTAATGATGATTGTGAAAATATCTATATGGTTATAATTTCTTCTTTCTGCCATACCATTCTATTGTGCTATGCTTGACATCATACATTGTTGAATAAAGCATCCCTTATATTTAAAAGATATAGTAACTAAACCCTTTTGTTGTCCCATTTATATGTATTTACCATAATATTGTCATCCCATATCATATCTTATAATCTTAATCATTCTTTTCTTTTATTTCTTTACTGATTCTTTCAAAACCATAAAGGCATCTAGTTTCACTTAATATGCAAAAGATAAGCAAAAATAAACCTGGAGTGGTCATTTATGAAAAATACTTTTAAGCACTCAAATAAGGGGTAGAAAATGGTCTCAAGAAATTTATTGTATATCATCTCAAGAGTATTCCCACTTTTAGTGACATGTTTAGTGGACTTGTCTGCTTGCTTACTTAATGCAATCAATATAATACTAATTTTATAATGTTTATTGCATTATTGAGTGGGATCAAAATCAACTCTATATAAACCATCATAGAAATACCTAAGTATTTTATCATTAAATAAAAGGTCAAATACATAATTTCTAAAATGAAATTTAAAGTCCAACCTATCTAATGTAGAAATTGAAATCAAACTTTTAAAATTCATTAGAAAAAAATTTATAACTTTAGAACAAATCCATATTTAATAACTAGTTGGTATGATTTAACTTCAAAATATGAACATATCATATTGCTTGAATATACACTTGTTCACTTGTCTTTGGCTTTATTAGGAATAGGGAGATGATGAGTGAGATTATATCCACTAATTTAATACTTTAAAGTTGGTAACTTTTTGTGTTTTTATGGATGTTTGTAATTATCATCATTTTGTTAGATATGATATATTTTTAGAGCAAAATAGAGGATCAAGTAATGGAAAAATTAGAAAATACAAGTCATAACAACTTTGGTGGAGCCTTTTTCAAGTATTGATTGGCAAAAGTATAAGCACCTCTACACTTAGAAGAAGCGCTTTTGTTCTTAGTGCCAATAAAATTATAGAAATATTAGAACTTTGATGCTAGTGTGAATGTTTTTTCTCTATAAATGAGAGTTTACTACATACTTTATTTTTAAGAGTGCCTTTGAACTCCTAAAACAACATTTTTTGTACTAATGAAATTAAATATATAAAGAAACTTTGGACTTAAAGTGACCTAATTTTAAAAGGAGAGTATGGATAGAAGATTTTAGGGCTTTTAGAAGGGAAGGTTTATTTTTTATATTATTTGGGAGATTTTTTAAAAAGTTTATTGGTTTAGATTTAGAGAAGAAGAGAACACATACAAAAATTGGAAGAACATGAAGATGAAATTTGAGATTATTTTTATTTAATTCCTAGTACTTTTTCTTTTTTAAATCATGAATCACACCATGTTTATGCTATTTAATTTAATGATGTTGTGGTTTTATTTTAATTATTGGGCTACACTGTAACTAGGTATAAGTACTTAAATTTTCTTAGTATTAATTCATTCTATATTGAATATTTTATTATAAAATTAATGGTTATGATTATATAGTTAACTACTACATGATTTGATTCAACTTGAGACATAGAAGTAATAATTGAATTATACATCGATTGAAATATCATATGTTTGTCATAAAATAGAGATATTTATGAAATTGTACACGACACTATCAAGTTCTTATGCTTAATGAATTCTATGTAGATGTTGCTAACTTTTTTTTTTGGAATGTGTTATTGATGTTTAAAAAATATTAGTAATAAAATTAGAGAAATCCACTATAAATATAAAAAGAGGTCTTAATTGACTAAATTAGGTGACTTAAGTGAGATTAATCTTAGTGAAATTGAAAGTCCTTGAACTATTTAATAATGATTATGAATCATTCTATATTCTTTGTTTTTTTTATATTATTTTCAGTTACATCTTTTATTATTCAATTACACCTTTTTGTTATTTCAATAAGGAGTTAGATTAATTTTATTTCAATAAAGAGTGGAACGAACAAATCGAAGCAAATCAATTACGAATCGAAAACAAATTGGATTGAAACAAACAAATTGCTTAATCGAATTTAAACAAATGTCAACATCCGAAGTGAAAGACTAGAAAGCTTATCGCGTTGCGTTGGAAACCTTAACTTAATCTATCCAATTACAATGTAAATTTTTCTTTTTCTTATTTTTCATTCCTTCTCTTCTTATTCCTCTTTATTCAAAGCTCATACTAATCCA
>JANITW010000002.1:39860395-39870746 GCA_027564335.1 Erythroxylum williamsii
CCATATGTATAAGGTTTTCTCGATGCTCCTGCTATGTATGGCGTATTACAAGCTATTGTAGCTCCACTTAATTAATATTTATATTATTTCTTTCGGACTATTGTGGCATCAATTTAACTTCTTTGGGATCTAATATTTGTTACCTCCTATTGTTCTGTAGGTAGAGTATCTAAACCTCTGCATCCATCGTTAGAGCCTTACCCCAAACTTAATACCATAACACTGAATATAATTACCTCAAGGTTTGAGGGGACATTTGGTAAGCGACAGTCATCTAAAGGATGTTAGGAAATAAATTTAACTTGAACCTTTCATTTGTATAAAGCTGTAGATTGAAATAATTTAATGCCCAAACATTCACTTCCTCTAAAATTTTTAATATATGCAGGATAATGAAAATGATCAAAAGAAATCATATTTACTCAATGCATATATAATTTATATAAAAAGTATCATGGCATAAATGATATATAAAGAGCATCATGGCATAAATGATACATTGATCACTTCTCAAAATTTACGTAATAAATTAAATTCAACTTTGTCATTAAAACTCATGGCTATTTGCACAAGCACTTTAAATCACAAAAACAATCAAACTAGTTGTGGATTATCAAAATCAATATGTTTTCAAAGTAAAAAATTCCAAAATTGCTCCCTATTAAAATATTAATAACGAAATTGATAAGCATAGTTACTGAAGACATAAAAAATCCCTCCCCCAAATTTAAGATGTACATTATCCTCAATGTATATATGAAATGAAAGTAAACAAATAAAGGGAGAGAATTTTAAAAAAAAAAACCAGTAGCTTCCTAACATAATATAAAAGAATAGATGCATCTTGTCAAATTTTTGCATATATCGCTTTTATGTTAAAATGTAAGTTGACATAGTCATCATCATGGTTTTGAAATCCGGACCGGACCGACCGGTTCGACCTGTTCGATCAGTGACCGGTAGGCTATTCAGTTCGAGTGCCCCTAAAACCTAATCCCTAATTGGACTAGCACGAACCGGTGAGAACCAGTCAATTAATCGGTTAAACCGAAACTGATCGAACCAGTTGGCCACTGGTTCAATGAATTTTTTTAATTTTTTTCTTTTTTCTTTTTAAAACACATCACGTCTTTTATTTATATTTATTTATATTATTTGAACCAATCAAATGAATTTTTTATTTATATTTATTTATATTATTTGGTATATTTTTCTATTTTTTAATATTACTAATATTATATATAATTAAATATAATTATTGTGTAATTATGATGTCACACCGATTCGACCGATGGTCGAACCGATGACCAGTAAAGCCTCTGGTTCGACGTCCGGTCCGAGTTTTAAAATCTTGACTCTTATCATAGGCTTGTTTTTATATCATATCTCCACCGTTAATTAATGAACTAAATGCAAAAATCTGAAGGCCTTTGAAAGGGTTATAATGGGGCTTAGTCAAAGCTTGAAAAAAAAGGGGGGAACTTTTAGGTTTATCAAATTGAAAGAAATATACAAACTCGTACACATAAGTTTTAGCTAAAAAATCTTCAAAATTCTCTTAATTCAAGTCAGTTAACTATGATCATGCAAGATTTTTCTCATCTCTTCATTTTTTTTCTTTTTTTACTTTTGAATTGAGGATATTATTGTCACTTTTTTTGAATACATACATACATACAGAGTAACCAACAATATGCAACTTAAATCACTTTACTACAATTTCATAATGATTTTCTGAATCTCACATAAACGAGCTTCTATAATCCTTCAATTAAGAGTTCAAAATTATAGGGGGAAAATAGTAAATATGGCTTATATTGTGGTTTATATGCAAGAAAAAGAAGACTGAGACTCAAACTGGTTAACTAGGGGAGATATAATCTAGGTGGCTTTTTAAGAATTCGAAATAGTAACCTAAATTCCCTTAACATTTCAATGCATCTAGTCCAATAATATGATCTCAATATTAATTTTTAATAAAATTGAACTATGTAACAATCGCTCAATTTAGAAAATGAAGCACAAAATAATGAATGCTTATAGGCTTAAAAGCAAACAGTATTAGTTAACTTGTATTATATCCTTTTACATTTTTCATCCAAATCAATCATAAAAAGCAATTAATTAATGTGTAGTAGATAAGAACTCAATAATTCACGCTAATCTTCTTATTACATTTCAATCTAAATCAATGATTCTTGATAACTCTCATTAACAAATTTTAAAATAACTAAGACCTCTAAAGAGATAAGTAGACAAACAAGAACTGAAACAAGTTTGACAAAAAGATTCTTACAAAAATTTAGCTAAATCAAAAAAGCTTATATAAAACAAGAAAAAAATCACCAAATAAAAATAAATACAAAATTACCATTCCCCACACTTATTTCATACATTATCCTCAATATATCAAAACCACTACTAAACAATTTCAACAAAAATAAAAATATGAGAGTAAGTGAGACTTCCCTTGAAAGAGTTGAACATGGCCCATACACGTCTTCCACACTCAACAATAAGGGTGGAATGAATTGTGTAAAAGCAAAGGAGGCCATCATGTTCTTTTCTATCTAAGTGATGTGTCTTTCCAATATATCTAGCTGTTTATTATTTAAACTGTTAGGGGCAACCAAAGTGGATGGTGATGTGTGGTTTTATGGATCCAACAACAATAAAGGTGTGTACTCTAAAGAAATGTGTGATTAATATAAAATATGCATACCATAAAGAAGTTTCTAACTTTAAGGGGAAGACAACAACCCCATTGACAACAACTATGGCAATGGGAATGATGGCAAGAGATAATAGTGTGCAGTGGGAAACAGGTAGTACGATGGAATGACAAGAGGCAACATCTTTGATGACAATGAGAGGCGGAGAAGTTGATGGTGCATGATGGGAAAGGTGATAATTAGAGGAGAAAAACAAGCTAAGGTTAGAAAAAAAAAGATGATGAAAGAAAGAATTATGTATTTTATTAATTTTTTTGTTTCTTCGAGAAAACTACCTATTTGTGTGTGCTCTTGAGTTAGAAGTAGTCATATTGTAAAATGTGGGCATGTTAAAAAGGGATAAGTTTAGCAATTTGAAAATAAGATATAGGCATGCCTCATTCAAGAATTGCTTTCAGATGTTCCCCTTTTTTTTAATGTCGTATTGGTAAGGTGTACTTATTTCAAGTTGACCTTAGGTCATGTCCTGGGGGATTAAGAACTAGTTAAATGAAATGTGACAAAACATATGAGGGAATCAAGTTAATTGATTTTGTTGACAATTCCTAAAAGCCATATCTACAATTAATATTACAATACTTATTTTTAGTTCATATAAACATAAACCTTAAAATACTTCTCTTTTCCTATACTCTTTTATGAAAGTTTTTACACCACCTAACTATATGTATGGATATGATCTAATGAAATATTTTACTTTCTTTAACAAATATCTTTCTACGGGAAAGAGTGCTCTATGAAGTGCTTAATATTTATGTATGGGATTACGATTGCCTAATAGGTGGCAATTATAAAACTTTAGATCATATTCTTCAACGTAAATATTAAACATTCTAATTCAATCCTTAACTTTCCTAGTCACTTTATATTAAGACTTTCATTAATTTTCTTAGTAAAAATTCCACATGGCATCCCACTTAAACATGCAAGTCAATTCCAAAAGTATATATGGCTATCATTTTGCTGATGCCACATAGGATTTTTGTTAAGAACATCAATAAAGTCCTGACATAAAATGTTTAATGAAGGAGGAGTGAATTAGGAAGCTTAATAGTTAGAGGACTAAAATAGAGAAAAGTGTAAAGCTAAAGGACTAAAATATAGTTGTCCCTTCATTATAATAACATAAAATGGTAGGTCTATTTATACACCATTTGATAATTAATAATTTGTGCCTTCAAAAAATTCACATGATTTTGTTGTATTAGTGTGTGAATCACAATTAAGGTCTTTAGCATTTTAAACATATTACCAAAAATAGTTGATAGAAACAGTCTCTTTGTAAAAAATACAAAGGGAAGACTGTGTGGCTGCATACATCGATGAATCTACCCAGACCCTCGCAAAGCAGTGAGTAATACATTAAATAAGTTAAAATAAATCTCATAAAATGAGTGTATTATCAAAGTAAAACATTCGTAAAAGCATATCATAAAAAATTCAAATCCATTTACATTAATTTATACATAATCATTTAAAAATTAAAAAAGAAGTAGAACAAATTCAAATAAGCTAGTTATTTGATTAGAAATTTTCTACAAATAAGTCATTAACTACGGTTAATAATTGGCAAAATATGCCTTTCTCTAAAACAATTATTCAAAACACCTCTTTAAAGAACACTTACTTTTCTGATATCCATATATGCTTGAGCCTTTCTTTAAGATCAAATGTCATTTTCTCTTATCATCCTTTCTTCTAATCTTTTCTTCTCTTTTATATTCTTCTCTCTTTATTTTCTTTAGACTTGCTTTTTAACCATCTATTCTTAATGATATTTTTATGCTTCATTATATGATTCTTCTAGAGATCTTGGATCCTCTTTCCATATATGTAACTTTTTGTTTATCCATGTGATTTTTTTAAAAGCTATCTTATTGACTTTCTTTGCTCTAATGGGACATGCCATAATAACTTTTGATATTTTTTTTAAACATATACGAATGGTTTGGATTTAATTTGTTATTGTGTTCTTATTTATAGTTATTTTGATAGATACTTCTTTCTCTTTTTATACCTTTCTCTCCTTTAATGTAGTTTTTGTATATTAATAGATGTGCTTCTATGGAAGCTAGTACTCATTATTTGGTGATTATGTTATATCTAATTGTTCTATTATATTGTTATTCCACTATAAATTATAAGTTAATGTTAGTATTGCTTTTTTTATTTATCTGTTTATAATCTTGATTTTTGACTTTTAATTCTTATTATGTTTTATTCATATTATTTTTAATGAATGTGTTCTTTTTATTAGAAAAAGAAGTGTTTAAACAAGTAATATCAAAGTTACATGTGTTTTGTCAATTAAGTACTAGCTAATGAAAATGCCAAGTCTTGGCTTTGATCTTGAAACTTCATAATTTCAAATCTCACAAATAGAGATGGAACTTCGGTCTCGACTCGATTCGAGGTCAACACACCAAGCCTGACTCGAGACCTAACAATCATTGTAAAAAACTGCTTCGTTTTGCAAAAATTGATGTCATTTTTATTTTTAATTTAAAAGTAAGAATGGGTCAGATTGAGCCTAGTTGAGTTCAAGCTCGAATCTTGTTATCTCGAATCCAGTCAGGCTTAGTTTAGGAGTCGATGGCTCAGCTCAGCCTATTGCCTCCCTACTCGCAAACCCTTTTATCTTTAAAGGTAAGCATAGATCAACTAAAGTTTTAATATATACCAAACTAACATATGGATCCAATCCATATAGTATGATCATATTAGGCCTTTATGGTATGGGCTCATTCGGCCCATATTTGTAACCTAATTAAATTATATCCATATGACCGAATTAAAGTAGGACCAAATAACCTTATTTTGTATTAGTCAAGCCTACGACCATGGGTTAAGCCCACTAACTAAGGTCAAACTTATTACCATATTATGATGCAAGGTGATTAATAACATACAAAATGATTGAAATACAAAGTTAACAAAATAGGTCCATTGAACACTCAAATTCATAAATATTATTATTGACCAATTAAAGGTTTATGCATCCCTCTAGACACACATATGGATGTCGCCACCCACCAACAAAGTTGTTGAATAGAAAAAAGTTCTTGAACTTTTTAAAGAAAATTTATAAACTATTCCTATAATCCTTTTGGATGTGGGAGGCTTAGGAAAATTTTCTAAACTATTAACAATATACAAAATACTAGTTTTCATAAATGATATATCGAAGTAAACACATATTCATATCAATAAAAGGAGTTAAAAGTTTGGGAAAATCTTTTAAACTATTATTAATATACAAAACATTATTTCTTCTAAATGACATATTGAAACAATCACATATTCATATCACATGAGAGAGATCATAACGCATACCATCTACCTCTACCATTAAAGATAGAAACGTAATATATAAATCAGAATGGATTTATGAAAAAAGGATTTATATACAAATGTAAATATACAATATAATATTTTTCCATAAATTTATTTAGATATCCCTAATTATATAAATAGCTATATAAAATTAATTACAAGATCTCTGTAAGTCAAAGTGTGGATATATTATTTTCTACTTGCATTTTTTAGTTCTCTTATATATTAGAGTTCTTATGTTAATAATTATCTAATTAACTTTATTAATCAAAATATATAACTCCTTTCATTAATTTTCTTTTCCAAAATCATTAATCCATGTAAAGGTATACAAGATAATTTCTTATGTTGTGAGATAGTTAACTAAAATTAAATTTAATGATTTTATGCATCATAGATAAATCCCAATATAAGCCTTCAAATACCAAGAAGGGGTATGTATTTATCTAAAATAAGGAACAAATATATTTTTAATAATTTAATTTGTGGTTTCTTATTTCAATCTTTCAATTATTAAACCTTTTTACTAAGTCTTTGAATTTTATCAATTACTTTATATTATAACTTGTTAAAATAATTTTAATAGAAAACTTGCGTGGCATAAAAAAAATGAAGAAGCTAAACATATAACTTAAAATGATGTGCATATCTAATTTGGATGCCACGTAAGATTTTCACTAATAAAACTATTAACATAAAGTGAATAGCAAAGTTTGACTAAATTAAATGTTTTAATATTTGAAAATCCTAAACAAGAAATAAGGTTAAGTTGTAATGCCAACAATATAATCATCCCTTTGTTGGAGATATGATTCAAAATTTGTTACAGCAAATATGATTCAAAAACTGTTGCAAAAAAACAGCTAAACAAACTCTCAAACTTAGTTGATTAGCTAACTAGTTAATTGGAGATTTTTAGCATTTTTTAGTTAACATGAATATCTGTCTGTAGTTTAATTGTCTACATTCAGTTATTTGTTAGCCTATAAATTGGCATTCCAATTTTTATTGACTGTGCATTGAATAAATAGTATTAATCCTCTGTTTCTTAAAAATTTGCAGAAATTTTGTTTCTTTCCTTTATTTTTGTAGTAATAATTTTTTTAAAATAAACATTTGGTATTAAAGCAACTTTGGTCATTTATTCTTAAAAAACAACAACATTGTAGTTAGCATAGTCCAACCTTTTACACCAGTTTTCAAAGGAGACAGCTATGAATTCTGGAGTATCAAAATGAGAACATTGTTCAAGTCACAATAGTCACGAGACTTGGTGGAATATGTCTATAATGAGCAGGATGAGGAGATTAGGCTGAGGGAAAATTTAAAAACGATTCAAATGCTCTATGTTAAGTCAAAATGACTTTACGGTTAATAATTTTGATGAAGACCAAATAATAATGCAGATGCAAGAAAATGAGACATAAGCGAAAGCCGAAAATGAGACATAAGCGAAAGCCGAAAATGAGACGATAGAAATAAGACAGAAGCTGAAAGCCAAAAATGAGACGATAAAAATAAGACAGAAGCAGAAAGTCGAAAATGAGAGGATAGAAATAAGACGAAGCGAAGTAAAATGAGACGGAAGAAAATGAGATGAAAGAATCAAAGACGAAGACCCGATACCACGTCAGATGATCAATCAGTTTGAGTTAGTTACAGAACTTAACTGAATAACCGTTTCTTCAAAGATCAAGAAACAAGAAGAAAGAAGCAATTATCAAGAAGCTGTTGAAGATGAAGACTATAAATATGAGTCAGAGTCGAAGAATGAAAAGGTTACTGATTTTCAAGAAAGGCTAAAGATTCAAAAACTAGAAAATTTATTCATTGTACTAAACTTAGAGCTACCATTGTCTGTAACAAAACTCGAAACATCTTTCAGTAGAAGGAAAAAAATTGATAGCCTGAAGAGGCTAAGTCAGAAAAGAATACTTATTGTAAGAGACCTGAAGAGGCTCGGTGAAAAGAGTACTTGTATTTTTTAGAAGAATAGTAAAATCTCAGAAAGAATTCTGAGGACTGGTCGTAGCTCACGGTTTGGGATGAACTAGTATAAAACTGCTGTGTCGATTCTTACTCTCAACTCTCAACTTTTAATTTCTTTTGTTGATACAAATACTTAGAAGCAGATTACAATACTTCATAATACTATTTTTTTAAAAGAAGTTTGTTTTAAAAAGGGATTGTATTAAAAAACAGATACACAATTCAACTCCCCCTTCTTGTGCGTTTTGTATATCGAATATTAAGTCTATACTAACGTGTGATTCAATTCATTTTATACATGCCTAAATGATTTTTCTTGAAATTTGATTCCTAGGAAAATTTTAAAAGTCATATTTGTCATTTTTGGTGTCTTATCGGTGTTTTGGTGATCATAATATTTTTTGGGTGATTCGTAAATTATTTTGATCATCATGAAATGATTTAGAGATACTTGGAATGATGATTTACTGTTCTAAAAATTTTGGATAATTATAGAAATTGATTTTGAATTAATTTTAGTAGAGCAATAGATTTTCTAGTAAGACTAGAAAAATTGGCATGTGTGAAAAAATTGAAGTTGTTTATTTTTGGACATCAAATTATTATTTTAAGGTAAATTAATTATGAATTAAATTCTAGAATTAGGCAGTCATGTTAATTAGATTAATATTAATTTGAATTGAAATAACATACAATTGTAATTTTAGCTGTTGGAACCCCTCCCTAGTGAGTCACGTGCCCGACGTCCTACGTGACATCTGGACGCGCATCTCACGAAGAAGGAATTCCTCACCACGAAAGAAACTTCAAATCAAACTTAATTTAATGTCATCCAAACAAATCTTGGTAATTTTACTCTAATTTTCTTCCAATAACAATTGATATGCTTAGGGCCCACAACGAAATCCGAATTCTTAGCTAAAATGAAATTCCATATCTCTCGATCAATTAGAATCAGATATCGTCTCAATCGGATTTCTATAGCTCACATAATCGCCCAAAAACGGATTTATATCCAATTCCGGCACATAATTGACTCGCTTTTATCTTATCCGTAATTTCCGACTAAAACCCAACACTCTCATTTTACTAAAAAGGGGGTATAAAATTTTTTTAGAAATCTAATGCTTAAAAAATCGTTAGAATCGGAGGTCAAACGGAGGAAAGACGAAGAAAATAAGAAAAATAGCTTTATTTATGATTTTAGAAAATTCAGAAAAAAAAATTAAAAAAAAATTCCAACAGTGTCGCACCTAGCTGAGTGCGACATTCACTGTTGCACTCAGCGAGGAGCAATGCTTAATAATAATAATTTTTTTTTTTAGAAAATCTGAAATAACCCTTTAACTTTGAATAGGTCTAACTCTTTACCCTGAAATCGAAATTTCACAAACTTAGTGTCATTAGAAAGATAAAAGGGAGTTCTACAACTTCCTAGAAGGATTTAAAAACTAATTTAGCCATTAAGAGAGTCATAAATGGCTTCAAAGGTACTGCTATTAACACTCATTTTCGCTACACAATGCTAAAATTTGAAAATTCATATCCTTTAGCACACAAGTCTAAAAATGACACATTTTACCTCATTGTAAAGATAAGAAGATGCTCTACAAGTTTCATGAAGGGTACAAAAATCAACTCAATCATTAAAGAGGGTAAAAACACATTCAAAGTTTCAGCCTAAGTGAAAATCAATGGAACAGTAAATTTGCCTAAATGAACAGTAACTGTCAACTTCCAAACCTCATAACTTTTTATTCCTAACTCCAATAATTGCAAATCATACCTCATTTTAAATATAGAAGAATAATCTACATTTTTCGTGAAGAAAGAAAAAATCAAAACTGTCTCTAAGAGGGTGAAAAAACCCTCCAAAGGTTCTGCAAAATTTTATGACTAACAATAGTAGTTGAAACCTTTCAGCTCTCATAACTTTTTCATCCCAAGTCCAATTGTGACAAACTTTATGTCATTGGAAAGCTCTAATCATGCACTACAATCTTAAAGAAGGTATCTCACTGAAAATCTCACTCTAAAATACTTTAAAACTCAAAACAAGTTGCTATCCAATTTGGGAAAAATTGGACAGCACTTCCCCTATTATGTCACTAACCAAACTCTTCAATTTAATTCATCCCGACTCAAGTACCTGCATGAAAACTCAATATCTAATGGCAACAACACACTCTTAGGCTTCTAAACAGTTCTCAAATCATAAGGCAATCTCACTCCTAAGCATCTACTCATTTCCAATCCATAAAGTCACATGATTTCATTCTTTCCTTTTTGGTCATTCT
>JANITW010000002.1:39897622-39910255 GCA_027564335.1 Erythroxylum williamsii
CCGTAGATAGGTATTTTATAACATATTGTCAAAAGTGTTACTGTCTAGTGTTACTGTATGTCATTTTTGTTGTAGTGAAGAGATAAATATTTCTAGATCATTAAGTAATATAAACCATTAAAATAAGATATAATAATATTCAATAAGATTAAGTATAAATAATTATTACACTATTTTAAATTATTATTTAATTAAAAATTTTCATGTCTCCATTGTGTTTAGTTGGCAAACCAATTGGATTTAGGTAGCACTCATATCGTTAAATTTGACAAAATCAAATAGAGTTAAGATTGAGGGTAGAAAGAGTACCATTTGGTAACTGCTAATATCACTTGATATTATAGATAATGAAAAGAGCCAAGTTAGATTTTTTGCAAAAACTTAGGAGTTAATTTATTCCTTTGAGTAAAAAGTAATTTATAATTATTTTACTTTGCTTTGACAAAAGTTTCCAATAAGTAGGATAATAAAATAAAATAAAAGGAAAAAGTAATTTAATTATGACTTAAATGAGTTCTATAATGCTTATAGAATTCAAAATCTACTAATAATGTACTTTTAGATAAGGTTGATTGTCATACACATAGCCTAGGACACTACTACATCCTAGGTTTTAGATCTTATTATCTTTTTTTTCTAAAACAAGATATAGGCTTTGGCACGTTTGTTTCCTAGATTATAGATTTTACTACTTCTCTATATATTTATACATGAATTAAGAGATGAAAATGTCCTAAGCCATGGATCATATCTTCTTGTTTATACCTAAGATATGGTCTATAACATAGTTATGTCCCAAATTGTGTCTTCCTCTAGAAATACCTTTAATATATTAATATTAATTAATATTAATATGGTTTTGAATACCTAATTCTTAATTCATTATTAAGAACTATCACAAATATTGATTTTTAGACAATCTCTTGTTTTTTTTTTTTCATTATGAATATTAACTAATGGTGGATTTCTTTGAGTTAACTTTATTTGAATTATTAAAGACCTCATTTTTTTGTCTTTATTTATTTTTATTAAATGAGTTAGGCATTGTCATGATTGTGATTAGTTAGTGCTATGCTACAATAAATTGAGTATAACTTATTCTATCCAATCATTTACTTAATTGATTCAACGTGAAGGTCAATGATTGCTAATTATATTTGACTCTTTGGAGGTATAAACTTAATACAACTGATTCTAAAGATTCATATAAATATGATTAGGTTTATATTTCTCATCATAGGAAGTTCAGATCTACTATGATCGAACTTAAGAGCCAATATAATATCATATACATTTATTGATGCATATATATATTTACTCTCTAATTAATGAATTGGAATGGCTTATGGGAGATGGTGACAATGAATAATCTTCGAATCACCATTTTTCATTTATTAATTTTTTATTAATATACTCTTTTATATTAAAAATCAAAATTGAATATACATTATAAAATGTGTTTATTTTCTAGATATATGTAATAGCTCAATTATGTAGGAATTGACAGTAGTCTCTTCTATCTTGATCATATTATATTAGACATTGCTAATCAATAGTTTCTTTTTTCTTTTGTCTTGCCCTCAATTGGATAAAGTTTTTTAGTTATGGGATGGTAATTTATTAGTCAAGAACATACTCTTCCTTTACTATCTTTAAAATTAGAACAATAGAAAGGCAAATGGCCAAAGATACAATTCTCTTTATGTTGATAAAATGGTACTTGTTGCACATTAAACCCTAACTCTATTAGATTTCCATCAAACTTAAGTGGCATCAGCTTCAGTCCAATCTTCTTCACTTATTAGCTAGGCACAATGGATCCACCAATTAACTTACTTGGTAAAAATCGGTCAAATAACAATTTAAAAAAGACCTATAAATAATTTTAGCAATTATTTATACTTAATTTCATTGAAACCCTTATTTATTTCGAAGAATGCCCAACACTTTTCAGTGCCCAACTTTTATTTCAAAAGCACTATTAGAATCCCTAATTCGCAATGCTATTAGGAAGCTTTTTCAACCAACAGTTAAGGCCAAGAACAAATACTGACTAATGAATATTAAAACCATGTGTGTCTCAGGCTATCAAAGTCTCTTAGTGACTAGTATTCAATAAGTCTCCACGTTTGTAGCCTCATAAATAATATGAAACTAACAAGCTCTAAATAGGTCTTCATTATAAGCATAAGCTGCATCAATATCTTTATCACTAACATAAAACCTTTCCATTTAACTAGAATTGAATCTAAGATCTATCTTGAAAGCTCTCTCTTTGTTCAACCGAATTCTATTGTCAATAATTTCGATGATAGGATCCAGTGGTTAGTTGAATTCTTTAAGTAGACTAGAACTATTAATGGTCTAAGGAATTTAGGTGAAAATGTGGTTTAAATGTGATGAACATATTATGGGATGACTAAAATGATGTAGGGTAGTGTTTGGAGTTGTAGAGCTTTCAAAGATAAGATTTTTATTGAAATTCAATAGAAAATGGTTTCATATGTAGGGATGACACGATATTTTAAGCTTGAAGAGGTATTGTGAGATGAGGTTGAGGAGAGTCAAGACTCGTACCAATTCCTATGGGTAAGGAAAATGAATGAAATTTTCATTATACTAAACCTGAACAATCCTAAAAGTTGTAGCTTAATCCTAAAAATATTATTAAGGAATAGAATTTCAATTATAGCATTTGAAATAATGGTCGAGTATTAAAGAGTTAAAGATTTCTAGATCATTAAGTAATATAAACCATTAAAATAAGATATAATAATATTCAATAAAATTAAGTATAAATAATTATTACACTTTTTTAAAATTATTTTAAATTATTATTTAATTAAAAATTTTCATGTCTCCATTATGTTTAGTTGGCAAACCAATTGGACTTAGGTAACACTCATATCGTTAAGTTTGACAAAATCAAATAGAGTTAAGATTGAGGGTAGAAAGAGTACCATTAGGTAACTGCTAATATTACTTGTATTATAGATAATGATAAGAGCCAAGTTAGATTTTTTACAAAAACTTAGGAGCTAATTTATTCCTTTGTGTAAAAAGTAATTTATATTTATTTTATTTGGCTTTGACAAAAGTTTCCAATAAGTAGGATAATAAAATGAAATAAAAGGAAAAGGTAATTTAATTATGACTTAAATGAGTTCTATAGTGCTTATAGAATTCAAAATCTACCAATATGTATTTTTAGATGAGGTTGATTTTCATACACATAACCTAGGACACTACTATGTCCTAAGTTTTAGATCTTATTATTTTTTTTCTAAAACATGATATAGGCTTTGCCACTTTTGTTTCCTAGATTATAGATTTTATTACTTCTCTATGTACTTAGACATGAATTAAGAGGTGAAAATGTCCTAAGCCATGGATCATATCTTCTTGTTTATACCTAAGATATGGTCTATAACATATTTATGTCCCAAATTGTGTCTTCCTCTAGAAATACCTTTAATATATTAATATGCTCAGATATTTAGGATATGCATTTCACCTCTAATTTTTATAAAGGACCACATCGTAGACCATGCTCATGTCTGCTCAAAATTCTTTCAAGAAGTGCTTACTTTCATCCTAAAAATTCAAGATTCTGTGCCTATATATATGAGCCAAATACAACAATCTCCACCTTGGCCAATATAACTCTTTATTGGTTGGTTTGTATCCATGTCTAAGACCCTGAGACATTAATCAAGTCTAAGCATTGCTTGAACTCCTCCACAGTAACTAGTTTTTCAAACATGTTAGTTACATTATTAGAAATGTGAAACATTTCTAGCAAGATATATACAGATGCAATCAACTCCTTAAACTTGTGAAACCTCACATCTATATGCTTAACCTTGCATGATACACTTGATTTTTTACTAAATATATGATACTTTAACTATCAAAATGTATTAGAACTCCACATTGGTCAATGCCCACCTCATTTACTAATCTCTTAAGTTATAATGCTTCAATAATAGCCTTATCCAATGTCATGTACTATACTTCATTTGTAGATAGTGCAAGCATAGGCTATAATCTTGATTTCTAATAAATAGGCCCTTTTATAAAAGCAAACGCATACCTTATATAACTAAAACCTCTTGCATAATCTGAATGCACATATACCAAAACCAAAGGGTTACCTTATTGACTACTAAACAAAGTGCCATGGTTTTCTCCTTAAGTACTTGAATATCTGGTTGGTTTCTTCCTAATGTGTTCTTCTAAGTTTCAATATGTACATAATAATTTCACTAACAAGATGATCCAAATATGGACATGTACAATTGCATATATTGAACATCCAATAACTTTATCATATGGTACCTTAGATATATCATCAACCTCTTTATCTATTTTTGAGAATTGATCTTGGAAAAGCCTAAAGTGAATTACTAATAAATTACTCACAAGTTTAGCTTTGCTCATTTCAAATATATATAATACCTTCTTAATATTGCTATATTGTGATAATCTTAATGTTTTAGATTTTAAATCCCTCTGAATCTCCATTCTTAGTATTTTATTAGGAACACTCAAATCCTTCGTCTCAAATTCCTTTCATAATAAAGACTTTAGTTCATTCACATCATGTATACTTTATGCATTAATTAGTATATCATCCACATATTGTAGTAAAAAAAAGTGGTTTGTCATCAAAACTTTTAAGATATGCATAAGATTTAATCACATTTCATGTAGCCAATTTAAATTTTGTAAGAGTCAAATATTTTTACTATTTTTATAGAGACTACTTCAACCTATGGAATGAATTATTTAGTTTATAAATGAAATGCTCCTTTTTAGGTTAACTAAACCTTTAGGATACTTCATATAAATTTGTTCCTCTAAGTCATCATGAATAGAAGTTGTCTTTGCTTTTATATACTTTAATTACATATATAAACCAATTATTAATGCTATCAAAATCCTAAAGGAAGTTTGACAAACCATTACAAATAAAATTTCATCATAATCATTCCTTTTTCACTTATCATACCCTTTTACTATTACTCAAGTCTTAAAAAGTTTCTTGCTTTTTTATTATTAATGGCTTCATTTTATAAACCCACATACAACCTACAAGACTCTTTCCTTTATGAAGTTGTACTACATTCCATGATTGATTATTATTAAAAAACTTCTCCTTGTCTGTCATAGCTCTCATCTATTTATCCTTCTTATAACTGTTCATAGCATAATGAATTGTAGTAAGGGATAATAAAGGATAAGGATAAGGAGACAAGAAGGAAAAGGAGCTAAAAGAGAAAGTTGTCAAAGAATATAGACTGTGACTTTTATACCTAAGCAAATTTGAAACAAATGAAAAGGAAGATTAGTTTGGTAAGATTTTAGATCTATTTAAAGAATCTTCATATTAACATCACTTTTGTTAAAGCTCTGTCACTAATGTCAAGGTACGCTAAGTTCCTAAAGGATCTCCTTTTGACAAAGAAAAAACTTGTGGGATCATTGATAAGGATTCTATGCAAAGAATGATCCACTATCCTTCAAAACAAGTTACCTTAGAAGATTAAATATTTAGAGAGTTTTACCATCACTTACTACATTGGTAGTTTGTTAATATAAAGGGCATTAGTAGATTTAGGAGCTAATGTTAATTTAATTACTTATGATATGTTTAAATAATTAGGAGTATGTGAGCCAAATCCTACTAGAATGAGCGTTAAATTAGCAAATAGGATGATTAAATATCCTATGGGCATTATAGAGGATGTGTTGCTTAAGATTGATAAGTTGATATATTTTATTGATAATTTTGGATATGAAGGATAATGTATAGATTCTTATAATCTTAAGACATTTTTCCCTTTCTACCATTAAGGAAATTATAAATGCACTTCAAAAAATATTTATGGAAAAGGATGATGAAGTCATTTTTAAGACATCAAAAGCTATAAAATACACCTTTGATAATGAAGACACTATTTTTAATTGGATGTGATTCAAACTAAAATATATCATTCTATGTAGGATATCATATTACAAGATCCATTAGGAACCTTTATCATGTAATAAGAAGATGAGAAGAGGTGTAGCCCTTTCCTAAGGGAGATTTTGGTGTCCTTAGAGGATAATGAGCTTGCTTAAAGAAGAAAACATTTTGAAGAGATAAAAAGACCAATGGAGAGTGGAGTAAGACCCTTAATTGAGGAACCACCATAGTTAGAGCTAAAGAGAATATTGTAGTACTTAGAGTATGCTTTTCTAGATAAAACTCAAAAATTATAATTATAATTACAACATATTTGAACTAAGACTAAAAAGAAAATTTGCTTAAGGTGTCAAAGGTGCCTAAGAAGGCAATTGCATGGAAAGTTTCTAATATAAGGGGAATAACCATTCTTTTTAAACCCATAAAACTTTATGATTATTCAAAGATAGTCATGTAACCTTAAAGACAACATAACCTAAGCATAAATGATGTTATAAAGGCTAAGTTAAATAAACTACTTGATGTAATATTTATTTACCCTATTTCAAATAGTTCTTAGATTAGTCCTATACAGGCAATACTAAAGAAAGTAAGAATGATGATGGTATCTAACCAAAAGAATGAGTTGATTTCTATAAGAACCATCATTGGTTGGAGGGTGTATATCGACTATACGAAGCTTATTGATGCTATGTTTAAGATCTATTTTCCACTACCCTTTTTCACTAAATACTAGAATGACTATATAAAAATATGTATTATTACATCTTGGATGGACGAGCGGGCTATTTCTAGATTCCCATAGACCTAAAAGATTATGAGAAATGACATTAATATGTCCATTTAGTATTTTTTGATGTCAAATGACATTTATGCTATGTAATGCACCTAATACCTTTTAGAGGTGCATGTTGACTATATTTGATGAGTTAGACAAGGGAATCATGGAGATTTTATGGATGAATTTTATATTTTTGGTGATTCCTTTGATTCTTATTTATAAAACTCAAAGAGAGTGCTTAAATGATGTGAGGAAACTAATTTTGTGATTCATTGGGAGAACTTCCATTTTATGGTCCAATAGCGAATGGTGTTAGGGTACAAGATTTCAAGTAAGGACATAAAAGTTAGACCTGTGGATTGATGTATGGATTAATAGGATAATCTATTTTAAATTAATTCCATTTAATTTTTGTAGACTTATAAGAAATATGGTACTATATATTTTTAGTCCATGCTGACTAATTTCCAATCATATTTAAAAGGATAAAATTGGTGAACGTAAATGTAATGAGCAATGCAGAACAATATACATCCCATGTGACCAAACAACTTTAAATATATCTCATCTATGTTAGAACACACTAAGTAGATGTACTAGAAATGAATATAGGGTTAACATGACACCTTGTAGACTTTATGTTTTTAAATGCCCTTATGTATCTCAAACTTATGCTGAACCCTTTGACAAAGTAGTGAGGACCACTTGAAACATGAAGGTAATAAGAACATGTAAACTTTCATCTTATTTAACAATTAATATATGGTAACACCCGCGTAATTGGGCACAATCCTATATTTATTACTATGGTCAATATTCAGTAACAACATAACCCCATGCAAACCTCATATTAATCATACGATTTCAATAAGAATTCAGTGTAAACTCAACATGGGAATTAACACGTCACCATAAACATCTCTATGAAAGTTGAGGGAATTTACTAAGTCTTTCAATGTTCTTTATATATATATATATATTAGGGAAGTACCATTTCATTTATTTTATTTTCCTCTGACTTCTCTCTTCCTCCTTGTGGATTCTTCCCTCCCCCTCTCTTCTCTATTCTTCATTTCTCTCTTTACTAAAAATTAACCATAACACTTGGAATTAGAGCATGCATTCCTTGGCAAAAATGGCTGAGCTATTTAGAATCGAAGAAAATGTGAAAAATCTAAAATAAGAAATAGATCAGGAACCAAAAACTATTTCTAAAATCTTAAAATAGAACAAAAAATAGAGACTGACCTGCTGGAGCTTAAAACTATGATGACACAATTCATGTAGTGACAAGGAGTATCCCAGCTACTCTGGAAATTATGAATAGAAACAAGTAAACCATTCAAGAGGACTACGTAAAGTCTCTCTCTTTGTCTCTCTCTCAGGGGTGCTTTGAGATCACATAACCAATGGTGAAGGCAGTTGATGATCTCAGCAGTAGCCAGGGTGTTAATGGGACTATCTTCTTTACCGAGGAAGTAGATGGGAAAACTACTATCACTAGAGCTATCTCTAGACTGAAACCAGGGCTCTATGGGTTCCATATTCATGCTCTAGGAGACACAACAAATGGTTGCATATCAACTGGACCATATTTCAACCCAGTTGGTAAAGAGCATGGTGTGCCTATAGATGCAAATCGACATGCTGATAATCTTGAGTTCTTCCTCAACAATGGCAAAAGAGCTATTGTTGGTGATGTCATGATGGAGATGGGTTATGAAAAGAAAAATGATTTTTTTTGTCCATTCTGTAAACGTCTTTAATACTTTCCCTGTTAAACCTTGTGGACAAGGTTTTCTAAAAGAGGAAGAATTGTTACGTATAAAATGATAACACCCAGTAATCGTTAGGAATAATAGAATTGATATGAATTAGTTGTGAATCTTTTTCTCTCTTTAAAGTTCTCTGCTTTCTCTCTTCCTCATTCTGGATTCTTCCCTCTCCCTCTCTTCTCTATTCTTTATTTCTCTCTTTACTAAAAAATAACGATAACACTTAGAATTAGAGCATACGTTCCTTGGTAGAAATTGCTAAGCTGCGTAAACTCAAAGAAAACGTGAAGAATATTTTAGAGGCACAAATTAGGAATGAGAACTAGTTTTGAAATCTCAAAACATAACAGAAATATGGAGAATGACTTGCTGGAGCTTAAAACTATGATGACACAATTCATACAGCGATAAGGAGTAAAACTGAGAACTATTATTCTAGTTACTCTGGAACTTACGAATAAAAGTGAACAAACCATATAGGAGGACTAAATAAAGTCTCCCCCTTTCTCTCTCTCAGGGGTGCTTTGAGATCACAGAACCAATGGTGAAGGTAGTTGATGTTCTCAACAGGAGCGAGGGTGTTAATGGGACTATCTTCTTTACCCAAGAAGGAGATGGGAAAACAACTGTCACTGGAGCTATCTTTAGCCTAAAACTGGGGCTCCATAGGTTATTTTCATGCTCTAGGAGACACAATAAATGGTTGCATGCCAACTGGACCATATTTCAACCCAGTTGGTAAAGAGCATGTTGTGCCTATGGATGTAAATTGATATGCTGATAATTTTGAATTCTTCCTCAACAATGCTAAAAGATTTATTAATGGTGGTGCCATGAAAGAGATGGGTTATGAAAAGAAAATATGATTATTTCTTTTTTGTCCATTTTGTAAACCTCATTAATACTTTCCCTATTAAACCTTTTCAATAAGGTTTTTTGATGTGGGAAGAATTGTTAAATATAAAATGTTAACACCCAGTAACTGTTTGGGAATAACATAATGAATATAAATTAGTTGTGAATCTGTCACTCTCTCTCTAAAGTTTTCTACCTTCTCTCTTCCTCCTTTTGGATTCTTCCCTCTCCCTCTCTTCTTTGTTCTTCATTTCTCTCTTTACTAAAAATTAACCATAATAGCATCTTGAAGTCACTAAAACATCTACTTGGCACTAAAATGTGGAAATGTCTTCTTACTTGTTTGTGACACTGTAAGGGATGAGTTGATGCCGCCTCAGGGTGTCTCCTCATCCTCTGATGCCTTATTGCTTTAACTTGTAGCCATTAAACAATCACAAGGTAAAAAACTAAGCAGTTACTAGCTCTGCTTGGAAGGATAATTGTGACCAGAAAATGGGAGCTATAGGTTTCATAAACCTGTATTTTTCAATATATCCAAATTCTCTAGAGCTTAGTTGAAAATAATATTATGAATTTTTCCACAAATTAAATTGAATATAATGCAATTTTAGGTGGGGTTTTTAGTGTGTTTATGAACTTTCAAAAATTAATGAATGTCAAGGGATCAATAACAATCAAACACATTAGTCAGGATATAGAATCAAGTTCGCTTTGATACAATTATTAGAAAATTAAAAGAGAGATTTGTTCCCATACGTAGCAAAAAAATTATGAAAATTTTTCATTTTGATTTTAAGAAAACTAAGATCACTTTAAATTATACAAAATGATTAAAACATAAATCATAACAAAATATAAATCTTAACTTGTACCTTATTACAAAGTTTAATCCTTTTTTTATTTTGAATCATTTTAGAAATCAATTGATCTCAACCTAAGAGAACTCTGCAATTATTGCAAAAAGTATTAAGTAAGGAGTACTAGCTCCCTTAGATCTTAAGCTTATTTATAATAAGTTTCATACATTTCAGCATTTAATTGAAATTAAGTTCTTACTTCAATTAAAATTTAACTAGAAATAAATTATTTCTAATTAAATATTAATTGTTCTCAAATAAGATCCAATATCTTAAATTGATCATCATATTCAATCATAAAGTTTCTCAAACTTTATTATCAAGTTTAACTTAATTAAAATATCTTTTCTCTCTTCAACTCGTTCTTTGTGTGTGACCTATTAGGTTCTCAAATATCTTACCAATAGATATAAATTATAACCCTAAATTATATTTAGGCTTAGATAAATTAAGCTTATTTAATTTATCTTTAATTCTTTAATTAAATAATTTATATTCATATATCAAGATTGACGCCTAGTAACACATCAAGACCATCCAGAAATTTATAAATGTCAAAGTGGTTTTAACTCACATTTCTATGTATAATTTTCTTATATAATTCAATCCTTTCATCATGCAATGTTTTGATTGAACATAAAGCATATAAATAATGTCTACTAGATTTAAGGCTAATAATGTTAGTTCTCCACCATTAGTAATTGATTCAATTGATAACATTTGAAAACTATTTTCAAAGTGTCATTCTACCTTAGCCAAAAATTTCAAAAATCAATACTAATTGAGAATAAAAAATATTTTTCCTAATTACTTTAGGGTGATAAATGTTATATTGATAACTTAATTACCTCCGTGTAGTTCATACTACATCCAGTGACCACCGACTGAGCTATCCTTGATAAGAGTGTGTAGTAAATAGTATAAAACATAGTGATCCTTATATGAGATATCTTTGAAGATCTCAAGTCAAAAGACCACTTATACAATCATCATAATAAGAATCTTTATAGGCATATAAATAATGTTTCAAATGGATTTCTCATATGGCGTCAATTTAGTGAATTTGTTCTTTAATAAATACTCACCCATTTGTTTAAGTTTCTTTATACTTTAGTCTATAAGATCGACTACTTCCTTTATAAGAAAGAAACATAATATGTGCTAGTCTTTTTATACTCTATTAATGCCTACTATCAATAGAATAATAACTAAGAACAATTTAGGAATAATACATAAGAACAATATGATTATTAAAATTATGATCTCATTTTAATTTCATTTACAACTTATATTTTTCCCATGGACTTTGTTGTTGTTATGATTATTATTCTTGTTGTTGTTGTTATTGTTGTTGTTGGTGTTGTTGTTGTTATTGTTGTTGTTGTTGTTGTTGTTATTATTATTATTATTATTATTATTATTATTATTATTATGTATCAGACAAAGAATATCTTTAAATAATTATGTAAATAAAGTACAACCAATCAATTAGTTATAGGACATAAACTAACACTAATGATAGAAAGATGATGCTTGGGATTACCCTCACTTTTGTACCGTATAGAGAGGGTTAATGAGTAGTGATTGGTTTGTTAGTTTGGTTAGGGGTTTGCTATATCACTCTGGGCTATATTTGGGTCTAAGAGTTTTCTTTGTAAACTTGAACAAACATTATAAACATGTAGTAATTCATATAATCACCTTGATATGGCAAAATGATGATCAACTTATAAAAAAGTGAACAAAAACATTTGGTATTTAAAATGGGGGATAATTGTATTGAAAAAGAATGTAAGAGATAGTATCTTTTAGAGAATAGCAATTAATATGTACTAAGAGACAAACAGGATATGCTTAATAGCTACATCGAATTACACTCACAATTAGAATAATCAATATAAATTATTTGTAATAGATTTTTTAGAAAATAACCAACATAATGACTTTCTTTCTTTTTACCAATATTACAAATACCGTACTAAACCTGGTACCAGATTGAATTATAGTATAATACTATACTAGTACTGGTCAATATTGGGTACCATTTTAGATAATTTTTTAAATTTATAAAATAGTGTTATTTTTTTTAAAATTACAAAATAATCCTTCAATATTTTACTGTATAATTTAAACTAACCTTGTCTAAAAACTCATAATAATTGAAATTTAAAATAACAATTTATTTATTTTTCTTAATATTATTTTCACATATTCTTCATATAAATAATAACCATAATTAATATGAAAAAGATTATTTTATCATCATAGAAATATAAAATTAAGAACAATACAAAGTAATTAAAATATTAAAAAATTTTCATATAATAAATAATAATTACATCAAAATATCAAATAAAAAGAATAATTATTATCAATAATAAAATATAATTTCTA
>JANITW010000002.1:40040298-40054416 GCA_027564335.1 Erythroxylum williamsii
AAAGTCCTAATTTCATTTAGTAGTCATGATATATAATTAATTACTTATTTTTCTTACATTTATATTTTATAAATTGAGTGGAATTTACCTTATTTAGTATGGTTGATACTAAGAGTTAGTGAACGTACTTTCTTGGACATAGGTTATGTTTGAGAAGAGTTTTTAAAGTATGCCAATTATGCAATTTTGTTATAAACCCTAACGACGATTTGGTGACAAAGTCTTAAAGATATGTCAAAATCTTATAGATGACAAAAAGTATTGACATTTTTAGTTGATTAATGTCTCATAAGCTTTAATGACAAGAAGTAAGAAGTATGTCAACATTATAATAGCTAGATATAAGAGGTTGCATGAAGAAAAGCTGAAAGGTATAATACCCTGATGAAATTGTTTCACTTTATTTATCTTACTAAATGCATACTTATGGACTACAATTTAAGACATTTTCTATAGAATGATAATAGTTATCATTACAAGAAAATGTTTACGTGACTTTTCTTGCCTATATAAGATATGATAAAGATAATATCTATTTCTACTTCTTGCTTATGAGCATTTGATATTGAATTTAGATTCAACATTATTATAATATTTAATGCAAGATAAGAAATAGATTATTGAGTTAAAATAGTTGATCCAATTTTATACATCTAGTTTGTAAGTATTGTATCAGAGGAGATTTATGCTTAACAAAGTGGCAAGAATTCAAAGTTTGATAATTGAGACTATCCTTTTATGCCATGTTAGTTAAATCAACATAATGATAATTATAAAGTTACATACAAGGATATGTGTATTTGTTTGATTATGAATTGTATGAAACTTGTGAAACTTGTCAAGAAGAAGAATAAACAAATCAACCTTTGGTGAAAGGATGATGATAGTAGTAAATTGTTAAATTTATACATATGATGTATTAGGTGGAATAACAATTCATAAAAGGATAATACTTATATTTCATTATATTACTAATGAATTTATGTGATATAGTCATATGTATTAAATAAAATGTTGATTTAAAAATTTGAAAAGTCAAATTGTTTAAATTTAAATAGAAATTAAGCATTGAAAATGTTAAAATACTTCAATGAGATCATTGTGGTAAGTTTCAAATTTTTGATTATTCATAAGGAATCATATTATCTAGTAAATACCTTCACAACAAAATTTCAAAAGAATATGGACTCTTGTAAGGAGGAAAATACAATATGAGATGTTGTATGATGCAATATTATTTCTTTTATAGCGATGCCTAGTAAAATGAATTACCTTTAATAGTTCCAATTGAGTCAATTATCAAGATTTCATATCAGATATGAAAGCTAAGTCTTTTAAAGAGTCAAAATTAATAATTCAAGGATGTGGTGCTTGGTTGAAGGATGCATTATCCATTAAGTTTAGAGCTAAATTGGGTAATAAAAGGTTATGAGATATCCAAAGGGTTGGATATAATCTTATAGACCTATCAAACATATCAAACAAATTGTTTGTTTCAATGTATACTTGTAGGAGAATGTTTGTCAAGATAAGTAATAGGAGTAAGATGAAATTTTAAAAGTACAAATCTCATGACAATACATCCAATTGGAATTAGTGCCTTGTTGATACATTTGATGTATAATTGAGAGGCTACCAGACATTGAAATATTCACTTTCTTGATGAATTCAAATAGTTTATTTTTTAGATGATAGTAAATTTATCATGTCTACAAGAAGGTTAGGAGGAGTATAAGTTTTCCTCTTTAGTAGGAGTATGTGGAGACACATTGCTCGTAGAGAACAACAATTGAATTTTCAATTGTTGAAAATATAATTGTTCAAGAACAACTCTTGTTAGATATGAAAAAATAACAACTTAATTCTAAGAATTAGATCTATGAAAATAGATTGGCAACTGTTCACTTATTCTAAGTCAAAGTACATAGATAATGTACTAAAGATGTTTAGTATTTGATATATCAAGTACTTGTGAAGTATTAAAGATATCTATTATTCTATATATGAGTTGATATTTGTGTTTAAGGAGATAAAGATATTTACTTTAGAATTAAATCCTAATTAAGGTTTATTTTACTTAAAATAATATCATTTCAGATGAGAAAGGTTCCAATGTAGCAATGATTGCTAATTAAGCCATAATACATTTTCATTTAGTGGAAATAATTAATTGGATCAATAAGTTTTTTAATGAACTTGATATAATTCTTTACATTGTTCAAGACAATAATGTATTATAAAGCATTTGAGCCATAAAGCATGTAAAACGGGCTAAGATCTGATCAAAGATCTAAGGATGTATTTAGGCATTTTTTCTTAATTATGATAGTAATTAAGATGGAAGTTGTAAGATTTAAGCAAGTCCTCACTATAGAGAATCTTATAAAATTTTCTCATTAAGTCATTGTCCCAACAATAACATAATTGTCATATGGTGATCTAGTATAAGACACTTAAACGATTGGCTTAGTATAACTAGGATATCTTCAGTTTATTCCCTACAACCAATCAATTGGTTGTAGTTTAGTGACAAAATAAGTTAAAGACATTTTTTATCTTGTACATATTTAAATATATATGATAAAGTCTATGAAATAATTATTTATTACAAATGAAATTATAATGAGATTATAATTAAGAGATTTATATCGCATTTATGTATTATCTCTAAATGTTCCTAGTCATTGTTCTATTAAGACTGGATATTAATATAACGTAAAAATACTAGCACATGTGATGTTTTTCTTGATAAAGGAAGTAATCAATCTTATAGACTAAAGTATGAAAATACTTAAACAAATGTATGGATGCTTGTTCGAGAACAAGTTTCTTGAACTGGTTTGATATGAGAAATCCATTTAGAAAATAACTTGCATGTCTATGAAAATTTTTATTATGATGATTGTATAAGTGATCGTGACTTGAGGTATATAAAGTTATCTTATATAGAGATTGTTATGCTTTGATACTATTTTTGACTTATTTTAATCATATGTTATTCAGTTGGTAGTGATTAGATATAGCATGAACTATATGAAGGTAATTGAGTGATCAATATAAGATTTATCACCTTAAAGTAATTAGGGAGAATGTTTTTTTTATTAGTATTGATTCGAAAAATTATTGGTCAAGGTGAAACGATATTTTGTAAATAGTTTACAAATGTCATTAAATAAATCAATGGCTAATGGAGAACTAATATGATTAGATTCAAAATATAGTAGAAATTAATTCTATGTTCTATATCTAATTGAAGCATTGTATGACGAAAGAATTAAATTATACTGAAAATTATTCACAGAAAAGTTAGTCAAAATTATTTTGACATTCTTAAATATTTGAGTGGTTATGATGTGTTAATAGAAGTCAATCTTGATCTATGATTATAAATTTTTTAATTGGATAATTAAAAATAAATTAAGACAATTTTTTAATTAAATTAAACTCAAGAGTCAGGTTTGATAAATTTTATGATTAAATATGAAATATTTAATAAATAAGGATTAATATGAGATATTATATCTTATTCAGGCATAATTGATATTTAATTAAAATTATTTGTAATTCTAATTAAATTTAATTAAAATTAGAAGTTATTAATTTTAATTAAATTACTAAGATGTTTAAAACTTATTATAAATAGGCCTATGCTCTAATAGAACTAACATTAAAGCTTAACCCTTTATATAAGAGTTACAAAATTATCTTAATTTACTCTGTAGATATTATTAGTGGTCGGACACTTATGCAACTATTATCGTTGAGATAGATCAATTTTGAAAATAGTTTAAAGGATACGATAAAACTTTGAAATAGAAAATAAATTAAGATTACACTTTATTATAATATATATGTGAAATAATTTTATAAAATTAAAATAATCTTAATTTTCAAGAATTCAAAATATGAAAGTTTTATATTTATTTCACAACAGTTAGGATTAGATACCACACCGATTTCCGGCATAATGTTATCCTACAAAACATGTGTTAAGAAAGATCCCACAATCTGCCGGGAAACTCTTTATAAATAATAGTTACCACGCCCACAGTCTTTAGCACATATATCCTTGGGGTTGTCTACTTGAGTTCCTCGAAGCCTCGATAAATAGAAAGAGAGGGGAGGTAAGAACTAAGAACTGGCGCAAAATAGCAAGTTGGGAGGCCAAAAACATGGTGTATGATGGGACAACTCATACATGCACCCATTTCCTTGCGTTGCACCTTTTTGGAATCAAACTCACGACTCTTGCTTATGTTGCCAACCACAAACGCAAACCCTAAAACCAGTATAGGCTTCTGGCGTCTGTTTTACCCGTGAAATAAAATTCCAAAATGGAGTGGAATCTGACGTGTGCGCATATATAAGAAAAATTAGAGGTGCAATCAATAATGCCAATCCACCAAAATTTTTCTAATAGTGGGAAGGGTCAATTTTGGCGATTAATACATAGGATTAGTAAACGTTTTTGAGGAGTGGATTGTTGACTAACGAGCTAGAATTTCATTTCATTTTGTTCCCTTTCTTTGTTATTCTTAGAAGTATGTAATTAAGCTGCCAAAGCCATCATAACTTGCCAACTCTATCTAGTCTTTGATTCTTCTAAATGCTTGAAGACCCTTTGATGATAATTTTGTGGCCCACCTGCCTAAACTGGTTAAGTTGTTCTTGCATAGCAAATTTAATGAACCACAAAACCAACAAACTGTTATTTCTTTTTATTATTTATAGGAGGATACACATGGCAAATGAATAAGAAACATAAGCTAAAAGCTACTAATCAAACCAAAAGAGGAACAATGCTCATAATCGTAAGGTTACCATTTTAATTACTTGAATGATAGATAATTTAGAAATTAAAAAGAACAGTCAGAAAATTTGTATTTCCAATTGTGAGGCCAGTGCAAAGCAGCAAGCATCCGGATGCAATGCATGCAAGTACATCTTTGGCCGGACAATGTCTCTTTTCTTAACTGTGTTTTTATTTGGTAACCATTTTATGAGGAGTCTAAATCATCTGTCTAATATTATAATATTTTATTCTGTCATATGTATTTCAACCATTTATTTATGTGTGTTCTGCGTAGGTCTCGCATAAATGAACGCGAGATCCGCATAAATGAATGACTGAGATTTATGGGATATAATAAAACATCATAATATCGAACAAAAGATCCTATCCCTAAAATGAGGGGGAACAGAAACTGACTTGTATTGGTTTAATAGAACAGGGTATGCTGGATTCCAAAATGTTTCTCTTTATTCTAAGGCAATAAAATCACAAGAAGCCTAAATCCACGAGGCAACATAAAACAGATGTGAAAAGTGTTCAGTACAATATTGGAAAAAGAGAGGTTCTATATCTTTTTTTTCTTTAATTTCTTTGCCTGAGCCTTATTAAATACCCACTAACTATGATATTTGATCGGTTGATGTGCAAATTGAATTTCTGTTTGCCCTTATGGGAAAAATCAATCTTCCATCCATGCGGGTACATTTTCTGTTAAGTGATCTTGTAATGTTGAAAATGATTTGCGTCCATGAAACTTCCTCAACGTGGGCTAGGTGACAGAACCTCACCAACTCCAGTAACACCCCTCATTCTTTAGCCTTAATTATACTCACATGCCTCCACTAATCCATGTGCTTATGAAGTTCCAAGTACCAAAAGAAGCGTGTCTGATGCATTAAAGTTTGTGTACCAATTAAGTTTTTAAATCAAGTAAGTTTATAAACATCGATTTGAGGTTTACAACTTAAGGGACGCGAAAAACGTCAACACTTTTCTGACCTTAAAAGTTATTTTTAATCTGTTGTATTTAACTGCCTACAATTTTACATTGTAAAGTATATATTTTATCCATATATATTACATATTGTATATATTTACAAATATAGTAATCTCATGGTGCAGTCTATGGGCAAAAGACATGTACATGATTCTAAATATCTGACATAGATTTGTATATAAAGAGAGAACACTGTTGCCTATGCATGTGCTATGTGCCACCTTTGACTCTTTGGCTCACAAAGTCTCCTTCCTTCTTATCTCTTCCCTACATGTATATACATATTATCTCTTTCTTTTGCCCTCTTAAAGTTTGAAGCTTTTACATAAACTAAAACCAATCTGATTTTCTTACATACATGTCTGAAACACAAAGACCAAACATGTCCAGGCCTGGACCTTCTTCTTCTATTTGGCTGTTTTCTTATATGAAACTCCAGTTCTTTTCTCGTATCAGGCGGATACTGCAATCAAAAGCAACCGAAAGGAATAAAAAAACAAGAGCCAAAGTTATGACAAGTAATAATAAGGAGGTGGAAGCAGCGATTATTGATGACAGAAAAAATGAAGATGTCTCTGCGCTGTTGCAAAGATCAGTGAAAAGACTTCACTTCGGAAGTTGGGAAGAGAAGGAGGTGGGAGCTATGGAGATTGGGAAGCTAGCCAAAGAGGACGTGAGAACAAGAAAGTTGATGGCAGAGCTGGGTGTCATTCCTGTCTTGGTTGCCATGGTGGCTTCTGATCAGGTGCCTAGCCGCTGCCGAGTGGCCATCAAAGCTTTGAAAGAGCTTGCAAATGGATCATACACGTAAGTTTTGTTCTTATTAATTTCTTTACCAATTATTAGTTTCCTTCTTTTGGTTCTGCGAAAACAAATTCCATTTCCATTCCATCTCTATTAGAGGCTGACACATGTACTATTTAGAGTCAGGATTTTTGTCCAATTCTCCTGTTCTTATCCTGTCTTATTAAATCTCAGTCATTTATTTATGTGGTACTAACTAACATAAATAAATGACTGAGATTTAATAAGACAAAATAAGATAGGAGAATTAGACAGAGGATCCGTCTCCATTCCCTGCTAATAAGCACAAAATTCTATGCCTTGTGACTCGGGAATATTTTGGTTTCAAAGGTGCTGGTGGGTTTGGATGATTGTCAACGGAGTTGGAAAATGTTGAAAGAGTTTAGCCTTTTGGCGGTATAGATAGACTTTTGGGATTGTTCTATCTATGTGGTTATCGAGTGTGAATGAAAACTATAATGGGGACTCATTTCAATTCTATCCATCACCAGATTGTTGGTGAAGGGTCAGTAGACACTTGTAAACAATAGAGGGATGCCTTTTCAGATTATAGTTTTCAATTTTTTTTTTTAATCTGTCTGACTAGGAGTTTTTATGAGTGGAACATTTTGTGTCAAGGCAGAATATATATGAATTTAAAAAAGACTGGTCACAAGGTAGTTGGTCCATCCCAGTTTGGAACTGGCCTGGCCTTTTCTTTCTTTTTTAGAGATGTTAAGCTGTTTAACTTTTTCGTGAAACCTACAACCAAACACATGGCATGATCAGAATAACTTGTTGCTATAGAAAGGCATATAAGTCTTGGTTGTTGGGGTTAGTTATTTAGGTTCATTTTGCATCCACAGATGTGGGCATAGTGTACATGTATGATTGCCTGCACGAATAGCTCAATTGGTTATTGGCAAAGAAGTTAAGTGTAAAAGTTTTAGGTTCGAATTTCGACAATAATAATATGAGAGTTCATCTAACGTGATGACTCCTTGTATGCACCGAAAAAAATAAACGTCTTATTAATAACTTAAATGAGATTAAACTATAATTTATTCCCTCATAATTCTGTCAGACCGGAGTATAAGAATATTTAAAGTGAACGATTCTACCTTTTAGTGCAAAGATACATGTATAACTCAAGTCTCGATAACCTTCCGCTTTCAGGCCTCAAAGAATTCTCAACTACTTTATCTAAAACTGTAGGGTATTTATTACGTAGGTGGGCCTTATAATTTATCTTGGTCTACCGTAGATGCTTTTAGTGTCACTTCATGATGGTATATTTCCGTATACCCATATCCTGTCCCAGGTCCCTCCCCCATAGACTTGGAGGTCAAAAGAGAAATCGAGAATTAGAACAGAAACGACATTACTACAAAGTTAATAGTTTTACTATTATTTAATATTAAATATTAAAAACAGTAGTGAGAAATTTTTCGCATATTTAGTTATTATTTGATTTATTTTATAAATAAATAATTAAAATATTTTATAAATAATTAATAAAAATTTTAATGCTTTATAAAATTATTAATTTGTAAATAATTATAAATGACTTTTGTGATACGAATAAAAGTATTAATAAAACAAAATAAAATAGTTAACGATAATCTAAGAATCATTATCTTCAAAATATCTTAATAATATTTTAATAATATCTTTTATCTTTTATTTTCGATATTTAATTCCAACTTTTACCCTCCTCCACTCTACAAATAAATCTATTGCCATTCGTACCTCTGTGTTACTAGTTACCAAACAAGATGTATCGGTAACCATTTCATCAGTACAAAAAAGAAACAAAAAAATTTATTGGCAGAAGAAAATATGGAGAACTAATTGCTTACTGTCCCCCCCAATCTTGTTGACTTTCTCTGACATGCTTATCTAGAGTTAGTTAACTAGTTTGGTATCCATCATGTTCATAATTTTAATTTCAATAATGTGGGATATTGACATGAAATTCTTCCTTCAGGAACAAGGCTGTCATGGTGGAAGCAGGAGTGCTGTCAAAATTACCAAAGAACATTGGCAATTCAGAGGAGTCAACAAGGCAAGAATTTTCAGAGTTGATCTTAACATTATCCTCATTGGCGAATACTGAATTCCCTCTTAGCTCATCAGAAGTTCTGCCATTTGTAGTAGGAATTCTTGACTCTAGTTCAACTTTGGAAACCAAAGAGTTTTGTCTAGCCACTTTATACAACCTTTCAGCAGTGTTAGATAATACATGGATCTTAGTCTCCAATGGTGTAGTTGAAACTCTCTTGAGGCTTATATCAGTGAAACAACTCTCAGAGAAAGCGCTTGCAACTCTAGGTCATTTAGTGGTGACTTCAAATGGGAAGAAAGCAATGGAAAACAGTTCAGTTGTGCCAGAGAGCTTGGTAGAGATACTAGCATGGGAGGATAAGCCCAAGTGCCAGGAGTTGTCAGCTTATATTTTAATGATTTTAGCCCATCAAAGCTCAGCTCAAAGAGCGAAAATGTCAAAATCCGGCATCGTTCCTCTGCTTCTCGAGGTAGCATTACTGGGGAGTCCCCTAGCTCAGAAAAGAGCTCTGAAACTACTCCAGTGGTTCCAAGATGAAAGGCAAACAAAGATGGGACCACATTCTGGGCCTCAAACGAGAAGGATTGTAATGGGGTCACCTGTAAATCATAGGGAGGCTCAAGAAGGAAAAAAGATGATGAGGAGTCTGGTGAAGCAAAGTTTGTACAAGAACTTGGAGATGATCACAAGAAGAGCAAATGCTGGCGAAGAGTGTTCTAAACTCAAGACCTTGGTTGTAAGCACAAGCTCCAAGAGCTTGCCGTACTAAGGATTTCCATTTATTGCCTTCACTAAATTTTGAGGAATTTTCTAGGAATGCAATTATTTGGCAATGGCTCATGCGTATATGGCGTTTCCAGATAATAGAGGACGGGAGACTCTCGGAGTAAGGAATTCTGTGTGTAAATTGGCTGCTGAAACACAACTGCAATACGAAAATTTGAAGGGAACAAAAGAACAAAAAAGCTTGCTTGCATACCTTGTGCAGTAGATAGGTCGAGAGATTTGTACTTGGTCAACAACGCAAAGTAAGAAATTTGCCAAATGGAATTTCATTAACTCCCTGAGTATATATATGGGTTCCATCTTCAAGTTTCCATACAAGCGTGAGAACCTTCAATTCTGACATGATTCATTTAACAACCATGCTTCACGTCAACTAGAATTAAGTCTTCAAACTCTTAACCAAGTTCCAGCCTTAAAAATTTTCAATTACATGAAGAGGCTGCTTATGATAATTCGAAAGATTAATCTTGTAGTTAGTGAATTTGCTCCTCACATTCAATTTCTTGAATACTAAATAAAGATTTCTATTTATCTTTCACCATTTAATAATGCATTTATTTATTATAAAAGATACTTATAATGGAAGGATAACAACTCTTATAACATAAAATTAAGGTAAATTACAAAAAAAATTGAATTTTGCCTAATTTTATAATATTAGTCAGAACTATTAAAAATAGCAATAAAATACTCAAATTTTTATTTATAATAAAATTAGTATGCTATTATCCCTATAGTTAATGGTATTGACGTGACGTTCTGTATTAGCGAAAGATTTGACACAATAGCATCCATATGACAAGAAATTGTCATGTCAACTAATTAATCTAAAATATAGAAGGAACTTAATTATTTTTGTTTTTGCAAAAAACCTACGCAATGTTTTGTTTGTAATCCTAAGATTATGTTTGGTTGAATGTAAAGTTTTTAATGGAATGGAATGGAGATGAAAGTAATATTAGAAAATTGTTGTTTGGAAGGGATGAAATGGTTCATAATTTAATATAGTGAAATGTTGTTTAGAAGAAGGGTTTATAATGTAAGATAGTGAAAAATTGTTTATTATTACATTACATCATAAACCTCAAATCGTAGGTTTCTCATTTTTACTGTTTATGGTATAATAAGATGTAATATGAAATTCTCCTCTTTCATCCCATTCTATTCTATTCCATTATAAACTCTCATTTTAAACGATAGAATAATATTACATTACATTTCATTCCATTAATAAACTCCCAACTAAACATAACCTAAAAAAGCATCACGTCTCCTTTTTTCTGTAAACCAATGCTTGCACCACCTCTTTATCTTTTATGTAACTCAAGGAAAGCACCACCATCAATTTGCTTTTGTAGTTAGGTCATCTATTGCTTTGCTCCTTCACAATCTAATACTATTGAGGGAAGATATCGATTTTTGTGCTATTTTCTCTAGAGTTTGAATGTTTTACCTTCAATAATGTCGACTTATAGTTAGATTTGTGTGAAAATTAGTGATTTGTTCTTAGAAGAAGCTATTGACAATTGTAATGGTCTTCAATAGATCCTTAGATTCAATGTTATTAGTGGTTTCAATATCGGTTGTATAAAAATAATTGAGTTAGATGGATTATTTTAAAATATATTCTTTAGAGGTGCCTTATTAGTTATAGTTAATCAAGATGTAAACAAAAAGATTTTTTTCTATAGCTAAGCTATGGTTGAGAGAGAGAATTCCTAATTCAGGCATTGGTTTTTGAATCTTTTTTGGTGAAGATATAAACATAAGTAGGTATGCATGGACTTTTGTAAGCAATAAACAAAAGGGGCCTTTTAATTATTTGTACTGCTTATGCTTATTTATATATGTACATTCAATTACTATACTTACATTACATTGTTTTGCATTTTTTAAAATTAAGGTTTAGTGGATGTATAAAAGAGTCCTTCCCAAAAGTTGAGCATAGAAAATGTGTTTGACATGTTTATGCAAATTAGTATAAATTACAAAAAAGTCAAACATATAGGAGTTTATTTCGGAAAGTAGTAAGTTGCATAATAAAAGTAAAACTTGATGACATAATGGAGCAATTGAAGAATTTATCAAAAAAGGCATATGATGACTTTAAAGTAAAGGAAACTATGATTAATATGAAGGAATTTGGGAACCATAAAACAAAGGTTGAAATTGATCATAATAACATATTAGAGATGTTTAATGGATTTTTTTTTGGTAAATCAGAGAAAAATTAAATAAATGAGCAAGATATATACAGAAAAGTCCACAGACAAGGCTGCTAAATACTCCGCCAGTCAAGCCTCAAGGCACTCAATAATAAACTAGGAAATACAGCAACTGAGGAAGATGCAGCCCGAACCCCACTCAATAATTACATCAATATCACCAAGAAACAAACCAGAAACTCAAGTAGACAGACAAATAGAAAGCCTAACTGAGACACTCCAACCCTAAGTTAGCAAGCATAGACAAGCTGAGATAAAAGAATTGCGTAGCCATGGCCCAAACTGACCAAGATGAATACTGCCACCAAGAATGAACTACTCTGCACTCCCAAGGGTAGGCATGGCAAGCCAGGACACGCCGAAGAAACCACGAAGCTATAACCTGAAAAGACTTGAACAAAAGCCAAAATTAAATCAAATCAAATTACCTCCTCTCAGTATTTAGGCTGAGCAGTTCCCTAACGTGGGAGATAACTCCTGCAATCACGCGCTCCTCAGCCAAGGCTTCATTCCTGAAGGTTCTGGGATTGCGTTCGGTCCAAATGTGGTAAACAACGGTGGAAAGCAGTAGGGGAAGAGAGTAATGACTGAAGCTCTGGAATTGGGAACAGTTTGGAACCAGGAAAGAATAGTGGAAAGGGTAGAAAGATAGAAACTAGGCAAGTGAAAATGGGAAAGACAGTGGTCCCAAATAGCTTTAAAAAAAGGGCTGGCAAAACAAAGGTTGTTTATAGATTTATTAGCAGAAAGGCACAAAGAACAGTGATTTGGAATATAGAGAAAGGTAAGGCTATCTCGGGTTGGAAGCTTCTGCAAGAAAGCAAGCCGTAAGGTAAAGGAGCATCGAGGTAAACTAGATTTGGCCCAAATCAGTTTGTACCAAGGGACCTCTAGTAAAGGAGGATGCAAAAAGTTGTAGGCTGACTTATTAGTGTAACACTTTGTATGGCTAGCTAACTATTCCATACAGTCTGGTAGGGAAGAATTGGGGGAAAATGAAGGAGGGGCCAGATGTCTAAATAGGTCCAAAGAGAGCTCACCCCAGCTCCAGGTACCCTACCTTACGGATCACATCTGACACATGTGCAGAGAGTGGAAGCTCCGAGTTATTAATCTCCCTCGGTATAGACAAGGTCTGCAGGATACCACGTGGTGGTTGGTAATGTTTCCAATAACGTACGGATGATTTCTGTATATTAGGTTGTTCATCCTTTATTTGTTTGTTTTTCTTATCAAATATTGCAACAATGTAACCATCCTAAACATATCTAGCTCCATCTGTATCAACTGCCACTACAAGAAAAATGTAGATTAGCGACGGAAACTTAGCGACGGAAACTGAGTGATTTAGCGACGTTATTAATACTCGTCGTTAAATTTGGAGAGAATTTGTCGCAGAAAAATTTGCAATGGACGTTAACTACGGAACAATATGGTCGTCGGTAATCACTATAATTTAGCGACAAAAAATTACTAACGAAATATATATCGCTAGAAATTAGCGACGGAAAGCATATTTCTGTCGCTAAAATTGAGTAATTTAGCGACGGAACTAATATTCGTCGTTAAATTTGGAGGGAACTTGTCGAGACAAAATTTACAACGGACGTTAGTGATAGAACAATATGGTCGTCGGTAATCACTATAATTTAGAGACGAAACATTACCGATGAAAAATATACCGTTGGAAATTAATGACGGAAAGCTTATTTCCGTCACTAAAATTGAGTAATTTAGTAACGGTACTAATACTCGTCGTTAAATTTGGAGGGAATTCATCGCGACAAAATTAGCAACGGAACATATATCGTCGCTAAAAATGAAGAGAATTTTTAGCGGAATAAGAAATTTTGAGTTTACCGACGGAAAATTCCGTAGGCAAATTCCGTTGGTAAATGGATTTAGCGACGGAAATTTTCTTTCCGTCAATAAAAAGGAGGGAATTATTGACGATATAATTTTTTTTTGAGTTTACCTACGGAAATTTTCGTCGGTAAATTATTTTTAAATCTAAACTCACCCGATATCTCCCTCTCACATGTTTCTTCTTCTTCTTCTTCCTTTCTTCTTCTTCCTTCTTCCTACATCTTCTCTTCGGTTTTCTTAGAGTTCATTTCTCTGTTGTGGATTCCTTTTCTGCTCGACGGCGTTGTCTTCTCCAGCTATTGTCATCGTGTCCTTCAGTAGAGATATTTTTGCAACTACTGTAATGTATTTTTTTATATATTAGATGAAAGTTAATTTGAGTATTTATTACTTTCGTTTATTTGTATATTTTATTATTGAAAAACAACTTTAAGGTGTAAATGTTAGTGATAAAAGGGACAAGACGTGATTTTAGTTGTGATGTTGAGATAAATTTCTGATGCATGTAAGGTGTTTGATAAAATGTCTGTTATTTGAAAAAATAATTTTAGTTCTTTATTTTTAGTTTTGTTTTAGTATGAATTTCAATATTTAATTCTTTTAC
>JANITW010000002.1:40056507-40072707 GCA_027564335.1 Erythroxylum williamsii
GTGGGGGCAAATATTTCCTTAAAGATAGTGAATTTTTCACGCCTCAAGCCATTCAACTTAATCCCACTTTTCTAGCACCTTGTGTGCGTGACTTTCAGCGGTGATTATTAGTGTATTCCCAAGGCTCGTTTTCTCTCCATAGAATGTCGTTTATGTACTGTAATTTATTTCTGTATCTTTGGCAACATATGGTAGGAACGTTTTTTTCTTTTCCTTCATAATGGTTCTCCTACTTGAAGGCTTATTCTTCTGTGTGCTAACCATTGTATTGTCTTCTCTGTCTTTTTTAATGACTGAAGGAAGAAAATTGCAATCGTCCTATAAATTTTGTCTTTCTAATAATCTTGAAAAGCCCGAAAACTTTCTCAATGAATGGACTGGTGCAGAATCATATAACATAGGTAAGCTTGATGAAAGTTGCATCTTAACATTTTTCTAGCCATTTCTAAGACACAAAGAAGCCAGCGTTTAAAGGTACCAGTCTCTCAGCCTCTGCTAGACGTTGCAGATTGCCTAGATATTGCAGCAAATCGTGAAAATTGTCATGAAGCATCTACTAATACTATTAAATTTATCTCGTCATTAGACTGATGAACTAATATGATTCTAGAGATGATATCCCCCTTTTCCCTAGGCTTTCTTGTGAAAAAGAAGGGCAACAACAAGGCAGGATATCATCGCCATAACAATCCTCATCCACCATTAAGTCAACTGAGAGAAGGCTTTGAACTTGACTGGGAAATCATATATATACAGTAAAAAAGTCTAGATAACTGTGGCTATTTTGTCATGTCATTTATACAAAATAAGACAATATCTTATTTTCATCAGATGCTATTGGATATTAGCTAGAGGAGAAACAAGGCACCTTCAGGATTGAGGAAATACATCGCATCTAATACCGGTTTGATTAGTCATTGTACAATGGCTCTAACATTGAATTGGCTCGAGTTCTTATTTTGTATTTTGTTATGTTTGGAGTTTATTACCTTGATCAGTTTTGTACACAAACCAGTTTCATCATAGTCCTAACCAACTTAGCTTGTGTATTATAATTGTTTTCTTCTCTCAATTTGTTTAGTTCATCATATTAATCAGTTCATATCAAAATTTATGAAAACAAGGAAGTTTACAATTGGTATATCAAGAAGAAAACAAATTCATTGCTAATTAGGGAGCAACAGACACTGATTCATACAAAGGAAAAGAGACAACATTAGACAACCTTTCTTGAAAGGCAAGGCATTCTAACTTAACGTCAAGTGTCTCGTTTTATAGCATATTTCCTCGCTATTACGTACCTCATGAATTCAAAGAATTGCTGCCATTTGCGGTGGTAGCTAGGGACATACAGTTACTCTTTTTATATGGCGAAAAAAATCACCTTAAAGAAATGAATGTAACATCTGTATAATATTTGAGAGGTTCATGTAAATACAAAAGAAGTGATTTGGGTAAGGGAGACAGCTAAAACTTATTTTTCACTAAGAGAAAAAAATGGGATATCATTAACAAAGAACGGATGAGTGGTGGTGGTCCGGGAAGAAATAGCGGGAACATGGCGGAGAGTTTGCTGGGTCCCACCACAAGCAACGGTAGTCCTCCTCTTCTCCGACACTCTCCTTTTCTCATTCCCTCCCTTCCCTTCACCTCCTCCAACTTTTCATTACACTCACAGCCCAACAACTCAAAATCTTCTCTTTTATTGCCTATGGCTTCTACGTCAGCTTCGCTTCAATGCCACTGCTCTTCCTCTTCAAGCGCCAATCAGCCCTCGCTTCTCGTATTCTCAGGTCTCTCTCTATGCTCTTCATTTTTCTCTTCAAAGATAGCAACTTTCATCCATATTCTGAAGTGGGCAACTGTGTACATAAAGGATTTTTTCATTTTTCCTTGCAGGTGGGACTGCGTTCAATGGTGTTGTGGAAGAGCTCAAAAGACTGACAACTCGTGTTGCTCATGTCCTCCCCGTTTCTGACGATGGTGGCAGTACCGCTGAGATAGTTCGTGTCCTTGGTAATTTCTTTGAGGTTATTTTTGGCATAGAAAGTCTCAAATTCAAGATCTTTCCCCCCGTAGATTTCATGAGTGCTTGCTAGGGTCGCAATTTTGGTCTTGGTTTGTGTTGTTCAAGAATTAACATACATCCAGAAATATTGAAGTTGGTGATGGAGCAAGAATATATACTAGTTATGTCTTCGTTCTTCATTAGAAGTTCGAATTTAGATTGGTAAAAAATTCTACTTCAAAGAAGACTCGCCATAGTTGATGAAAAGAGGTTAAATTTGAATCGCTGGCATACATCAGTTGGTGCTTTTTCAGAGAGTTGTATTCTTCTGCATACTGTTAGGAGATCTCAATTGCTTCTGAGGGGCAATGCTTAATCATTGAAGAATGTTTTCATCAACCAGACTCAAATATTGGGACTTCTCTTTTTAGGATAAACTGTTATGTTCTTTTGGGCGGAAGTTAAAGATTGATATATCATAGGTGGTCCTGCGGTTGGAGACATTAGATCAAGATGTTTGAGATTGTCTGATGAAAGTACTGCTGAGGCTCTTGCAATCCGAAGATTGGTTGGCCATCGTCTTCCTCTCAATGCACAACAAGCTAAATCAGAATGGTAATACAGTCAACCTTACTGCAAGATCTGATTTTTCTTTTCTGTACCTTATTCTCGTTCCATCCTGAATTTTTCTTACTTACTTGCTAAGTATATCTATGGTGGGGAATTAACTAATGCTGTCCTTAGTTGAGCTTTGACAGGTATAACATTGTGGAAGGTGAACACTCTCTATGGAAAGGTGTATCAAGACCTTACAGAGAAACAATTCGAGCCTTTCTAATTTATTTCCAGAATGAGGTAGGCTACTCCTGTAGAAAATACTACCAATTTTATTGACAATTCATCTTAGTTCACTCTTTTGACATATTTCTGCTGGCTCCTAATTTTGTGAAAAGATTTATGGCCTTGTATGCTTGTTCTCTTAGTCTTTTTGACCAGTATCCAGAGGAAAATTTGCTTTTCTTGTTATGTCACTGTTTGTACCTTAATTCAATGTTGCGAATAAAGAAACAATTCATAATCTGACTTCTTTTTACTTCTATATCTTTTGTCTTTGGATTGGAAGGTACCAGCTTGTAGGTTTCACTACTGTTCTTTTTTCTTCTTCTTCAATGCTTATTATGTGTTTATATCTACACCATCCCTTTCAGGATTTTTTTTCCCTATCTGCTGTTATTTTAGATTTCAGTCATCTATCAAACTGTTAGATAAAACTAGTTGATGTGCTTATATCAGAAATATGTTCTGTGAAAACAGATCCTCCGTCGACCAAATGAATCATTTTGCTTCAGTAATGGCAGGTACCTTTTGGCATTTTGATTAGCACTAGAATTCTCTTGGTCTGCACTTTTAGATGGGTACCTTTGTAATTTGTGTGTTATAATTGCCATTTTTTAGAGGTAGACTGGCTTTATGTCACTATTGGCCTTGTAAATTTTGTGGGATCTTAGAATTTTACTGTGATTGTAATAGTTCCCGGTTATTTGTTGGTAACATTCCTTGCATGTTGAATTTTGAATGATTGTATTTTGTTCGTCTTGATCTCTTCATTTGCACGTTAGAACTTCCTTTTTTCCCTTTTCCAAATTAGCCTCCATATAAGTGAATGATCTTACAAAGGGCTTCCTTTTATGGTCAAGTTTATTTCAGATTGGCTTCTCCACTTCGCTTTTATGTGCAAAAAAGTTTTGGTACTATTTCGTATAACTAACTCCATTCCCCTTTTGCAGCATTGGAAACTTTTTTTTTGCAGGAGCGCGCATATTCTTTCAGTCTTTAGATGCTGCAATATTTTTGTTTTCACGTGTTTCACAAATTCCATCAGAGAGTTTGGTCTTACCTGTAATCTCGACAAACGACAGGCTCACGTTAGGATGTGAATTATGGGTACTACTGCACATACTTTCAGATGTTCATGCATCATCAAACTTCCCTATTTTCATGTTTATTACATGTTTTATATAGATAATTGTCTCATTTTGATATAATTTTGTTTATACTTATTGTTTACGATTATAATTCACATATTTTTATTCATTCCTGCTACTTGATGAGTTATGTTTTTATGTTTCCTATTTGATCCTTAGACTTGCACAATGTGTTGCATAATTGCAAGTTCATATAATTATGTTTTTAGTCTTATTGGTTCACTACTAAATATGTGGATTCTTTCAAGAGTAATGTTAAAATTATTTGACATGCTGCATTTTCCTAACATTGACTTCTATTTAATGGTGAGAATACAGGATGGCATGATAATACGAGGTCAGAATGAGATTTCTCACCCAACCAATGGATATATGCGACCTATTGATAAGGTATTCCTCTATGCTTGTGACCCTTAGAAGCCTATATACCCAATTGGTTTCCTACTCTTATGCATTATTTTTTGGACTGTTCATGTAATTTACTCTGGATATCTGAATAATGACAAGTCAATCTGTTAAGAAACTTCTGAGGAATTTGATGTCTTATTTGTGACTTTCAATAAATTTAAGAACAGTTGTTCCATCAGAAATTCTGGCATTTTGCATGTTTTCATCCATTTTATCAAGCTCATGTGATGTCGATCTTTTTATAAGACTTTTTAACAGTTTCAGAAAATTAAATGAGAAATTTTATTGGAAATTGATCTCTATATGATTAAATGAATTCCTTCAGTATATGGTGAAAGGGCTGTTGGGGGTGCAAGGACTCAACTTAAAGGATTAGATGTTGATTAGTCTATAAATTACTTTGTTAGTATTCTTTGTAGCATGTTGCAACATTTAATCTTTCATATAATGAAGAAATCTTATTCTTGCTATTGATCAGGGATGCTTTTCAGTTCCACCACTTCCTTCAAGAGTAAAGAGGGTGTTCTACATGTCAAGTGAGGGTGGAAGTTCCCTGCACGAGGTGAATGAAACCTTAATCCATTTGTTCTTCTATAATTAGTTTTACATAGTTCTTGTCTCCCTATTCTTTGATGTAACTTGCTACTTGGAAGATTTTATTTGTTTCCCTTTAATGTAATGTAATTTATGTAGAACTTCTCGTTATTACAAATATGAGGGGGTCGGGAAAATACCAAACCTGTCCATGAAAATAATGATAAACTGTTGATGTTATTCATGCGAAGATATTATGTGAACTATTATGGAAATTGTTGGCATAAAGAACTAGAACTTGCATTGAATGACAGAGTATACATCCCACCCACAAGCATTTCCCATACACCAGGGATATCTCTATTTCTCCCTATGAGAAAAAGAAAAAGAGATTAACTTTTACATATATTAAGAGTCACTACTCTTGAGTTTCTCCTTCTTAAGTTGTATTGATTTAATATGTTTTATTGACTAGGTCTTCCCCACAGTGAACGAATCTGTACTTGACCAATTGAGAAGTGTGGACTGCATTGTTTATGCTATGGGGTCCTTATTCACTTCCATCTGCCCTTCATTGGTAACACTCTTGACTCTTTACTAACATGCTTGACTTCTTGTCCCTTTCTCTTTAGACTCGGAACATTTGTGATTATCAAATTGGTCATTGGGTATGAACATTTGGTTAGATAAGATGATAATTTTTAAATAAATGATGGATGTCCAATTGTACGTGGCACTTAATTAAGCTGTTTTTTTTTTTTTTGCAAACTGGATAATTCTTCTTTGCAATAGGTTCCATATGTTAGGGAAAAGGTTGACGGAGTTAAGCTACTGTAAGATATAGGTGAAGAGGAGTCGTGCATTTTATTCCCTAATATAGGTGAAGGGGAGTCATGCATGTTATTCCCTAATAGTTGGAAACTCATCCCTGGGAAAAATAATCAGATATATAATCTTGATAATCATTTATTCCTTGTATGACGAACATATGATAACTGTTAGTTTCAAGAGATAAAGCCAAGCCATGAAGTCAATCATGCATCGGAATCAGAATTTATGCCTGAGTTGAAATTTTAGGATGGTCCTATGCATGTTTGGATCTGTCTCCCATTAATGAAGGACAAAGAAAATCAGCAGGTTCAATGTGGCTTCACATGTTGGTATAGTTTAGTTAGTATTATAAACAGGAATCCCCAAGGCCAATATAATGAGAGAAGCGTCTCTGGTGTGTCACCCAATATGCAAGCCCAATTATCTATATGCCTAGTTGCTTTTGTAATTATAGAGGATGCGGGTATGATTTTCTGCTTTTGAGAATTACAATTTGTTATCAAAATTCCATTTTACTTCCTTCTCTATCTTTTCTAGATTGTTCTATCTTTCCTTGTCTTCTTCTCCTTTCTTCTTCTTCCTGATATCAATTACCTTTCCTTAATTTATTCGTGTATCAAGTGGTATCAGATATCTATCTTGTATTGGATTACGCTATAGCAGAAGGCACCTATGGTCAGGAGATGAAATGCATGGAAGAATCAATCAAGGGACAATCATGTGAATGGATTCAGGAAGGATCTCTTAGAGAGACTCAGAGTTGAGTGAGCAGAAGAAGATGTTGCAGCAATTCATACAGTTGCATAAACAAAATTAAGGAGGGTCATCTTCTCCCTCTTCTGGTGATAGTTTTGGGTACTCAGCTTATCTTGTATTCTTTTCCAGAGGATGGAGATGGGTATCTATTCCCTCTCAAACACATTCTCTTTGAATTGGGAGTTGAACTAAAGTGCCATAAGTTGTCATCCAGAAACTGCATGACCCAAGAAGATCTGAAGTATGAAGAATACATCATTGCCTTGATTCAAAGATTTGGGGAGGAGGCATTTGAAAATCCTATGGGAGAATTTAACTGGCTTTAACAAATCGGTTCAGTAAGGTGATACTGTGCAACATTTGAAAGGTATTCCAAGTAATTGTCCATATTAGAATCCTATTTGATAGGTTATTTTTTAAGGGATTAAAACTTGGAATGGAGCTGCTGGTTTAGATGTTTAATCTCGGAACTCCCCAACAAGATTTGGTGTTAGCTAAGAAACAGGAGGCTATTTTAGCTATTTGCTAACCTGCTACGACCTCTTATCCTAGACCATACCAAGCTATGGGCTCTGGGGGATTGGCTATTGTACCAGCTTTTACTTCCAATCAAGCACAAATGCTTCCTAAAACTAATGCACACTCTGATTTGTTGCCAACCCCATAATAAGCAGCTTCATCATCTAGGCCTCATGGAGGCAAGATCTTGAAGAGGAATTTGAGGCAAAGAGCAGTACGGAATCTCAGGATAAAAAGGTAAAGGCATTTGTTTTTGATGAAATGAGAGATATATACCAGGCTGCAAATACAAGAAGAAATAGTGGAACCTCTCTATAGTGGAAGATGATGAGGAGGAGGAGATAGCCAAGGGAGGTGAGGAAGCAACCGATACTTCTTAGGTAAATTGAATTGAACCCCCACTAACGTCCTTGCAAGCTATCTCTGGGATGCAAGAAAGTACAAACAAATGAGAGTAGTTGGATTTTTGGGTGAAAACGACTCCAATCTTGATAGACAATGGAAGCACACAAATAACCGGCCTTCCCATAGAATTCATAATAATAAGATCAACTTGAAGCAGGGTGCTGAAGCTGTTAATATGAGACTTTACAAGTACTCAAGAGTCCAAAATGATGTAATTGAGTGGCTAGTTAAGGAGTTACTCACGGGATGATCCAACATAGCAATAGTCCTTTTTCTTCACTAGTAGTGCTATTAAAAAAGGACAACACTTGGGGGATTTTGCATTGATTATTGAGAGCTCAATAGGAAAATCAACAAAGATAAATTTCTTATTCCACCAATTGAGGATCTTTTGGATGAGTTGTAAAGGGCTGGTTGGTTCTCAAAGCTTGATCTGTAATCTGGTTACCACCATACCTGAATGTGCCCCCAAGATATTCCCAAGACAGCGTTTAGAACTCACGAGGGGCATTATGAGTTCTTGGTTATGTCCTTTGGGCTCATGAGGGGCATTATGAAGGAGTTCCTTGTCCTCTAATGAGAAGGCTTTTTTGCTGTGATCATGGAAATGAAGTACTGACATTACTTCCTCAACAAAAAGGGGTTTGCTATTAAAACTGATCATAAGAGCCTTAAGTACATGTTAGAGCAAGAGATTAGCACCCCATTCCAACATGCTTGGCTCCCTAAGCTTTTAATGTATGATTTTGCGATTGTGTATTAAAAGGGTAGGGAGAATTCAGTTGTATGCACAATCTAAGACCTCTAGTGTTGAGTTGTTTTCCATTTGCAGAATGACTTGTTGGAAGAAATTAAAGGAAGCTAGAGCAAGGATCTTGGTGTTCAAGAGTTGATGGTGAAGCTTCAATAGGGTAGGATGCAGTCAACTTCTTACCAATTGCTGGAGGGCATTTTGAAGTGGAAGGACAGGATTGTGGTGGGGTTTGATCCTCTCTTTAGAAATAAAATCATAACATTGTTGCACAGTGGTTTTGGTGTAGGTCATTCTAGAATTTTACCAACAACTAGAGGATGCAATCTATGTTCCATTAGAAAGGGTTGCCAAAGGATTTGAGGAAATTTATTAAGGGGTGTTAAGCTTGCTACATAAACTAGTGTAAGTTCTCTCTTGGACTCTTCAGCCACTGCCAATCGGACAAAAGTCAACTTGGACTCCATAAAGGACCTCCTAAATCGTAAGGGCATGATGCAATCCTAGTGGCCGTTGACAAGTTGAGTAAATATCCCCATTTTATTGCCTTATATCATCCTTATACAGCTGAACAAGTAACACAATTGTTCCTAACTCATGTCTTCAAAATCCATAAAATGCTAAGTTGGTAAATTAGGAAAATTGATGTCTAGTAGATAATGATTCCAATAAAATAGGAAAATTTTATCCTAGATTCAAGATAAGATAAATCAGCACCTAAGTAGTTACGATGCTGTAGATTAGTAGAGATAAGTAGTTAGGATACTGATTTTATAAATAAACACCTAAGTAGTTAGGGTGCTACAAATTAGTAGAAATAAGTAGTAAGGATACTGAAGTTATACTGGTTGTCAACGTGATATCAGAGCAATAGGATAAGATCATGCATTTTAAGGCAACCATAGTGGGTTTTGGTTGGACTTATTCAGAGGAAAGTAGCAGGGCCACTTCAGTAGTAGGAAGTAGCATGTCTGCACCGATGATTGGCAAAAACCCTTCATAAGCTGAATGGGAAAAACTATTGAGTAAGAGTCACGATGTATTGCAATTAACTTCTATATACTTGTATAAAACAACAGAAATTAAAAGTAGAGAGTTCAGAAGTTGACACAACGATTTTGTCCTGGTTCACCCCAAACTGTGGGTTATGTCCAGTCCTCAGAATCCTTTTTGAGATTTCACTATTTTTTTCAAACTGTACAAGTATTCTTTTCACAGAGCCTCTTCAGGTCTCTTACACCAAGTATTCTTTTTCTCACTTAGCCTCTTCAGGCTCTCAGCTTTTCTTCTTTCTTACTGAAAGATTTTGCGAACTTTGTTACAGAAAATGATAGCTCTCGTGTTTTGTACAAATACAGTGTTTAAAAAAAAACTTAAGATCAGTATCTCAAAGCACTAATTGAATTCACAAACTTTTTCGCTAAACTTTTTTAGTCTTCGACTCCGACTCGTATTTATAGCCTTCGTCTTCAACTGCTTCTTGATAACTACTTCTTTCTTCTTGTTTCTTGATCTTTGTAGAAACAGTTATTCAGTTGAGTTTTGTAACTAACTTAAACTGATTAACCATCCGACATAGTATCGGGTCTTCGTCTTATATCACTTCCGTCTTACTTTTGCTTCCGCTTCCGTCTTACTTTCTTTCGTCTTACTTTTGCTTCAGTTTCTGTTTTACTTTCTTCCGTCTTACTTTTGCTTCAACTTCCGTCTTACTTTTGCTTCTGCTTCCGTCTTACTTTCTTTCGTCTTACTTTTGCTTCAGTTTCTGTCTTACTTTCTTCCGTCTTACTTTTGCTTCAACTTCCGTCTTACTTTTGCTTCTTCTTTCGTCTTACTTTCTGCCGTCTTACTTTTGCTTCAGCTTCCGTCTTACTTTCTTTTGTCTTACTTTCTTTCGTCTTACTTTTACTTCAGCTTCCGTCTTACTTTCTTTCTTCTTACTTTTGCTTCAGCTTCTGTTTTACTTTTGCTTCCGCTTTTGTCTTACTTTATTTCGTCTTACTTTTGCTTATGCTTCCGTCTTACTTTTGCTTCAGCTTCCATCTTACTTTCTTTCATCTTACTTTTGCTTTTGCTTCCGTCTTACTTTTACTTCAGCTTCATCACTTTCTAATATTATTATTATTTGATTTCCATCAAAATTTATTTAGACTTGAAGTCATTTTGACTTAACGATCTCCCCCTTTTTGATGATAACAAATAATCATAATTTTAGAAAGATAATCGAGTATTATTTATAAGATATACAATTGAAAAAAAATTTATAACTGCACTATCTTCTTTTCACTTTTCTTCTTTTCTTTTCCTCTTCTTCCTTTCTTTTTCTTCAACTCTTCTTCTCTTCTCTTCCTATCTTTCTCTTTTTCACTTCTCCCCCTATTTGTTATTAATAAAAAATCATAATCGAAGATGCTTCAAAATTTCAGAGAATATTTGTTGCATTTCAGTATGAAGTAACTTGAGGTCTTGTCGTATATAAGCTACTTCCTCATGTAAGTCACCCATTAAAACACACAGATCATTAACCTTGTCATGAATTTCTTCGATTAAGGCTGTATCAATCTTCTGTTGTGCTTCTTCTAAACCATTAGTAGTACTAAATGATTTTGACGGTAAAACATCTAGTTCAATAATTGTAATAGCAGGATGTTTAAAAGATAAGTTCCTATCAGGGAGATCAAGATCATCAGGACGAGGTAGCTTTGGAACTTGTTTTCCAAATAAGTGTAGTACATCTCCAACTGAAGATATAGAGCTTAAGGATCTCATATGCATAATTAGGTGCACAAGAGTCTCTATGTTGAAATTAATATCTCCAACTCTGATGGTTCTGTACTGCTCTTCTGTTATTCGTCGACTACCTGAGAAGTTTTATCAATGGTGACGCAACCATAATGACTTCCTAATGCTTTTGAGATATGATGGAAAATATAGATTCCTCTCTGTTGAGCTGCATAACTTGCTGCATCTATGTTCCTTACTTCCTTTTCAATTTGATCTTCTGTCAAATCACTTGTAATCCCTTCTGGATACATTTTCTTCTTCCCCTTATCTTCATTGCGAACAATGTAAGGTCTTGGTTGAATGTCAAGTACAATCTTAATCACTGTTCTTTTTGTGAGTGGGTAAATAGTATACTTTTGTTGGGTCATCTGTGTTGGATATGGTTCTAATTTCTTATCTCGCAGAACACTATACAACATTTTCTCTCCATCATTCAACAGATGTATTGTATGACTATTTACTAAGATCAGTTCAAATTGTACCTTGATCAACCTTCTCAGGGGCCTCTTATGATTATAGAGCTTCCACTTCTTACAGGTTCAACTTCTTCAATGATCTTTATTTTCAAATCTTCTTTTCTCATTGGTTGAGAAGGATTAACCGGTGCTGGACTGTGTTCAACTGACCTTTTTGTTTGTTGAATAGTAGTTGGAGTGCTCTTTTTTTGACTGATTTTCTGCTTCTTACTTTCTTCAATTAGCCTAGGAGGTTGTTGTTGAGGTTGAGGTTAAGGTTTCTTCTTCTCAAATTCTAACTTCCTCTTAATTTCAGTCTCTTTATCCAATTTTGCTGAGTCTCTGGTTGCCTGCACAATTTTCTTTTTAGAATCTCCACTATGAGTCAACTCTTTACCTTTCTTTTGTTCTTGTTGACGTAGGGTCCATAGTCTAGGTGATCTTTTTGCTTGTTTGGGTTTCTCTGAAAACAGTGTCTCCCCTTTTCTCTTCAAGGACACTTATTTCTCTATCTGTTGCACCTAACTTTCTTCTTTTTTGAGAAATCATCTTAACTTTTATTGCATCATTTGACGATTTCTTCAATCCTGCTATAGACATTCTTCTAGTGGATTGAAATTTTGATTTTCTTATGGGAGTTACTTTTTCACTCAAACTTTGTTTGTCAGTATGCTCCCCATCAATCCTTGCTATCGTCTTGAAATCTGTATCTTCTTTTTCTTGATTCTTCAAGCCCATTCTACTGATAGTTGTAGAGTTAATGACACTTTTAATGTTCATCTTCATTATGTTTCCTCTCTCAAGAAGAATTCCAGATTCTCAGAAAATTCTTGTCAGTATCATTCTATACGGTAGGGCAGTCGAGTGTTTCTTCGACTTTACCATGTAATTGAGGATTACGTATGGAAGATCTATGGGATGGCAATTGAGTAGATGATATAAACATTGCTCATCTAGCGTTGTTACCAGATTCCTCGATCCTGTTCTTAGTAGAACACAATAAAAAAGCAGTGAATGTAAAACCCTAGCCTTCAACAAAAGACTTGAGGCCTTCTTCTCCTTGGGGTCATTACATCCATATAGTTGTCGATTGATCTGTACCTTCTCTACACTGGCTTGAGTCATCCATCTTGCTTTATAAGCAAGCTTTACTCCAACATATGGGCATTCAGTAGCCTTCTCGATTGACTTCAATGTTATTATGACCGACAATCTATCTACCACTGATACTAGAGTATTTTCAACTACTTCTACATTCTTCCAGAAATCATATACTTCATTCAGGTAAACTATCTCATGAACCTGAAAGAAGTTCTTCATATTGATAGTCCATTTCAACAAACTGTAGACTTACGAGCTTCTTCTGTACGTAGTCTCTTAGGAAATGATGTCTAACTTTGATATGCTTTACCCTTGAGTGTTGTATTGGATTCTCCAAAAGGTTGATAGCACTTGTGTTGTCACAGAAGATTGGGATTTGTTCTTTTTGTATTGAATAATTTTCTAACTGGTACTTAATGCACAACGTCTGTGAGCAACAACTTGCGGCTGACATATATTTAGCTTCTGCAGTGGATAGAGCAATTGAGCTTTGCCTCTTACTTGACCAAGAAACTAGGTTGTGGCCAAGGAAGCGATATCCTCCACTTGTACTCTTTCTATCAATCATGTCTCCGGCGTAATCAGCATCACAGTAGCTAATTAACCTGAAATCTTTACCTTTTTCATACATTAAGCAAAGATCAGTAGAATCTGATAGATATCTCAAAATTCTTTTAACAGCTATATAATGAGATTCTCTAGTATCTGCTTGAAATCTAGCACATAAACAAACACTAAACAAAATATCAGGTCTGCTTGCGGTAAGATAAAGCAAATAACTAATAATTCCTCTATAAAGGGTTTGATCAACCTTCTTACCAGCTTCATCCTTAGATAAAGGGTTTGAAGGATGCATAGGAGTTGCATTGGTTTTAATTTTTCCATCCCATACTTAATCAACAGTTCTTTAATATATTTCTGTTGACGAATAAAAATCTTTTCTTCAGTTTGCTTAACTTGCAACCTAAGAAAGAATTTTAATTCACCCATCATGCTCATCTCAAATTCATTCTTCATCAAATTTTTAAAACTATTACATAATTTTTTAGATGTTGCACCAAAGATAATATCATCAACATAAATTTGAACTATGATGAAATCATTCTTAATGCATTTCCTAATTAACATCTTATCTATATGACCTCTACTGAAATCATTCTCAATTAGAAAAGAACTAAGACGATCATACCAAGCTCGAGAAGCTTATTTCAATCCATACAAAGCTTTATAAAGTCTATAGACATGATATGGTTTCATAGCATCTTCAAAACTAGGAGGTTACTTTACATAAACTTCTTCATCTATAAAACCATTCAAAAATGCACTCTTCACATCCATTTGAAATAGTTTTATATCATGACAGACAGCGCATGCAAGCAAAATCCTAATAGCTTCTAATCTTGCTACAGGAGCATAAGTCTCATTATAATCTATTCCTTCTTGTTGATTATAGCCTTGTGCTACTAATCTCACTTTGTTACAACTCACTCTACCTGATTCGTCTAGTTTATTAATAAAAACCCATCTAGTTCGTATGATGGATTTTTTAGAGGGTCTGGGAACTAAAGACCAAACTTTATTTCTAGTAAACTGGTTCAACTCCTCTTGCATAGCTAAAATCCAAGCTTCTTCTTGAAGAACTTCATTAATTTTCTTAAGCTCTATTTTAGAAATAAAAGTTACATTTGCTTCTCTTCTGAATTTGGACCTAGTTCTCACACCTTTTGAGGTCTCTCCTATAATCAAATCTTTTGGATGCGAACTCTTATATCTGCAATCCTTTTTCAAATCAAACATTTCAAGAATATCTTCTACTTTGTCTAAAGGAGTATCTGATAGTGACACATCTTCACTATCACCCAAAGGTACTAATAGGGTTTTATTATCAGTATCATCTCTCTTATTTGGTTGAGAATTGTCATTAAACTTGATAAGAATAGTTTCTTCAACAGTCTTAGAAGTAAGATTGTAAGCCCTATAATTTTTCAAGGATAATGAATAACCTAGAAAAATTCCTGAATAAGTCTTAGAATCGAATTTATCCAAAATTTCCTTTGTATTCAATATATTACACTTGCAACCAAATGGATGGAAGTAAGATATATTAAGCTTCCTTCCTTTCTATAATTCAAATGGAGTTTTCTTCAACAAAGGTCGCATAAGTATTCTATTTTGAATATAACAAGCTGTATTTACAGCTTTTGCCCAGAAATACTTAGGAAGATTCATTTCACACAGCATAGTCCTTGCCATTTCCTGAATCGTCCTGTTCTTCATTTCTAAAACTCCATTTTGTTGTGGAGTTCTAAGAGCAGAGAAATTATGAAAAATTCCAATATCCTCACAAAATATTCTAAATTTCTCATTCTCAAACTCACCACCATGATCATTTCTAATACTAACAATAGAAATTCCTTTTTCATTCTGTAAATTTTTGGAAAGTACTTTAAAACACTTAAAAGACTCATCCTTATGTGATAAGAATAATATCCAACAAAATATAGTGAAGTCATCAACAACTACGAGACCATACTTCTTTCCGTCAAGACTCAATGTCCTAGTTAGACCAAATAAATCCATATGTAACAACTCTAGAGATCTAGATGAAGTTACAATATTTTTAGAAGAAAAGGTTGTTTTAATCTGTTTTCCTTTATGAAAACTTTCACAAAAGAAATCTTTGTTAAAACTTATTTTTGATAATCCTCTTACCAAATCATGTTTAATCAACTTGGAAATGTGTTTAAAACTAACATAACCTAGTTTTTTTGCCAAATCAGTTTTTCTTCATCTGTTGATATAAAGCATGAAATATTTTGACTTTGCAAATCTTCTAAATTGATTTTGTAAAGATTGTTTCATTTTTTGGCATAAAAGAACATGGAACCATCCTTGGTTTTTACTACATAAGAATTTTGAATAAAGGATACTTCAAAACCATAATCACATAATTAACTGACACTAATCAAATTGTGCTTTAAACCATCAACTAGCAACACATTATCAATAGATGCAAAAGAATCTTTACCGATTTTACTGATTCCAATTATTTTGCCCTGCTGGTTGTCTTCAAAAGTTACCGATCCTCCCTTCTTATCTAGAAGATTTAGGAACATAGACCTTCTTCTGGTCATATGTCACGAGCATCCACTGTCCAAATACCATTGATGTTGGTTGCTTTTTCTAAGGAAGGAGATCTGCAATAGATATTATATTTTTCTTAGGTACCCAGATTTTTTTGGGTCCTTTGGAGTTAGTCTTAAAATAATTCATTAAATGATGATAATGAGATTGATGAAATTTTTTCCTATTAGAAACAAAGTTCTTTTTATAATGAGTATTGTTTTTAACAAACCCTAATCCACTCTTATCACTCGGGTGTTTGTATCTTCCTAGCATGTCATTCATCTTTCTTGTACTCTCAGTGAATGTTGATAAATCAGTTGAAAGATTATTGATCCTTTGTTTCAGCTGACTGATCTCCTCAGATCTATCTTTAGCTACCTTTTTCATCATATCGTCTACTTATTTTTTCAGGCAGACATTTTCTCTATCTCTTGTGTGTTCTTCAAGTTTTCTACAAACTTTTTCTTTAATAATCTATACTGCTTAAGTATAGCATGAGAATCTTCTAATAATTCTGAATATGCATCTTGTAATTCT
>JANITW010000002.1:40077375-40094170 GCA_027564335.1 Erythroxylum williamsii
AAAAATGCATTTCCTTAATCTCTCTTTGAGCCTACATGCATTGAAATTTCAGGTCCTAACCCTTAATATGGGGACGGGATGTTACATTACGACTAAATTTATTATTATCAAATGTGTTAGATCAAAAAAGGTTCCAACATAATTTCAAGGGTAGGAAGTGGAAACTACCTAAGGGAGCAATGATTGTTGCTCAGGGAGAGTTATGTTACACATTGTATAAGAAATCCTTAAAGGTGTAGGATGAAGTATACACAATTGACATAAACGATTAAGGCACATGAGTGAGAAGAGAATAAAGTTACTGGTTGGTAAATCATTTATCCTAGTCAAGAGCATCCTGTTGCTTAATCCTTGTGATCATTGTTTGGTAGGAAAGTAAAATAAAGTCTCCTTCAAGAGAAGATCTATAAAGGAGAAGAAAATATTAGAGTTGGAGCATTCATATTTTTAATTTCTAATTGAGGAGTAGTCACTAGGAGGTAACAGATATTTTGTTACATTTACTGATGACACTATAAGGAAGACTTAGGTATATATGTTGAAAGCAAAGAGTCAAGTCTTAAACTTTCAAAATTTTTATGCCATGGTTAAAAAGGTAGTAAGAGTAAGCTAAAGTGTCTACAAAACAAACAATAGAGGTGAATATGCTTCTAAGATGTTTGCACATTACTATTCATTGTAGGACATTATACATGAGAAGATCGAACTTGGTACTCCACAGCATAATGGTGTTTCTAAGAGGATGAGCAAAACAATTATGGAGAAGGTTTACTGCAAGCTCAAAATGTCCAAATTGTCTAAGACGTTTCGGGACGAAGCTGTCAAAATTGTAGTCTACTTAATAAGTCAAGCACCCTCAGTTCCCTTGAATTTTGAGATTCCTGAGAGAGAGCGTGGATAGGTAAAGATCCCACATATCATCATATGAGAGTATTTGGCTACAAAGCATTGAAATATATATATAAGGTTCAAAGATAAAAGCTTGACTCAAAGGCGATACCTTATATTTTTATTAGTTATGATGATGATCAGTTTAACTTTTGGCTTTGACTTTATAATCCAGAGAAGAATAAAGTGGTCAGGAGAAGAGATTTGGTATTTAAGGAGCACAAGAGAAGTACAGATCTTCTGAGAGGAGATAAGGTTACACATAATAGCTCATCTTATGGTATAATTAATTCTTCTCTAATTTCTATCACTACTAAGTAGTCTACGGGTGAAGGAGATGAAGAGTGTGACCAAATACAACCTAATAACAATGAGCTATATGAACCACACCTAGACAATATAAATTTATTAAGGATAATGAACAAGGGGAGCAATTGGATCCAATAATTAATGATATACAACTTCGAAGTTAGACATAGGAGAAAAGACCTTCTATAAGATATTTGAGTATATAATATATGTTAGTTACTATTAAGGGGGAGGTTAAGAATGTATAAGAGGTTGCATCTTATGAAGACAAAGATCTCTTACTCATAGCTATGTAGGATGAGATGAAATCTCTATTGCAGAATGATACATATGAGTTTGTGAAGCTTCCAAAAGGAAAGCAAACACTGGAGAATCAACGGGTATTCAAGATAAAGAAAGATGTGACAAACTAGTGAAGAATAAGGTAAGGCTAGTGGTGAAAAAGTTTAGTAAAAATAAGGGTGTAGCTTTTGATTAAATTTTCTCACCAGTGGTTAAGGTGACCTCTATTTGAACATAATTGAGTTTGACTGCCGGTTTGGATCTTGAACTCAAGCAATTAGATGTTAAAACAACTTGTATGGAGATTTGGAAATGGAGATAACATGGAGCAATCATAAGGTTTTGAAGCTAAAGGCAAAGATAATCTGGTTTGCAAGTTGAAGAAAAGCTTATATGGGTTAAAACAAGCTCTAAGGCAATGGTATCAAAAGTTTAACTTCTTTATGATGGGTTATGTTTACATCAAACTTATACCAATTATTGTGTGTATTTCAAGAATTTCATAGGTGAGAACTTCACTATTCTTCTTTTATATGTTGGTGATATGTTAATTGTGGGTTAAAATGTTGGAATAATCTAAAATTTGAAGGAGGATTTGTCTAAAATTTTTGATTTGAAGGATCTGGGACCTGACAAGTAGATTTTAGGCATTAAAATAACTCAGGACAAGAAGTGTTGGAAATTGTGGCTATCATAGGAAAGATATTTGAGCGGATGTTATAAATGTTCAATATGAAGCATGTCAAGCTAGTTAGCATGCCACTAGCACCTTAATTTAAGTTGAGTAAATGTGCATATACTTCAACGGAAAAGGAAAAAATAATATTTCTTTTGTCTCGTTCTCATCTACAAAAAGGTCTCTGATGTATGAAATGGTGTCTATAAGGCTAGAAATTGCCCAGGTTATTAGGTTAGTGAGCAAATAGTTTTCTAATTCAGGGAACGTTCACTGGGAAGTATTGAAATGGATTTTGAGATACTTATGAGGTAAGCCTAAGTGGAGTTTGTTCTTTGGTGATGGTGAGCTAATTATAAAAAGTTATACGAATGCAAATATGGCTAGAGACCTTGTTAGAAGAAAATTCACTTCAAGTTTTATGTTCAAGTTTACAAGAGGAGTCATTTAATGGAAATCTAAGCCACAAAAGTGTGTGACTTTATCTATGACTGAGTATATAGCTACAGTGGAAGCTAGTAAGGAGATTGGTTAAAGAGGTTACTTTAAGATTTGGATATGAAGCAAGAAGATTATCTAATATCTTGTAATAGTCAAAGTGTTATTGACTTGAGCAAAAATATTATGTTTCTTTCTCTCATAAAGTATATAGAAATTAGATATCAGATATCATTGGTTAAGGTCCATGATTGAGGAGCAACAATTTATATTGAAGAAGATTCATACGAACATGAATGGTGCTAATTTATAGACACTTTTATGGTTCATAGGAATGATGAACAAGTGAAGACAAGATGGATGACGATTAGATCAAACTTTTCTGGGTAGAAACCATCACCTAGGGTGCTATAAACTCGTGTACTTTATAAGTCTTTAAAAATGTGAGGAAAAAGGATGTGAAAGGGTAATGACATGCACATTTGTGTACACACCTATGTTCATAACATACACGACCGTATGTGATGACTATGTGACTCTGTTTAATTGTGCAAATCTGCGATTTAGTCAAAGCTAGAAGAGACGCAATCATGTATGTGACCGTTTGCAATGTAGAAAAAACCTATTTCGGAATATGAAAGATAAAAGGCGTAGGTTTAATTAGAAAGTATCCAAAATACCAAAAAGTACAGAAAATCATAATGAAAGCAAATAGAAAAGTATTCTCAATCTTTTTTATTATTTTCGGTGTTGGTTTGAGAGTTTATTAATTGATATATCAACTTGATTTCAATCTTGAAACTTGGTGAGATAACTTGTAGTTAGGGGGTGAGATACTATTTTGAGCAAGGGTCGATTGCTCGATATTAAATTTTGTAAATTTTGATGAAGTATTTATAACCACCATAGCAGGTGGAATGAATGGTCCATATATATCAGTATGAATCAACTATAACAATTCTACGCACCTGTCTATTTTGCCTTTCTAACCTTGGCGGTCAACTTTCCTATAATACAATCAACACAGATAGTGAAATTTAAAAAATCAAGATCTTGAAGTACACCATCTTTTACCAACCTCTACCTTTTGTCTTTAGAAATATGGCTTAAACGTTTGTGCTATAACATAGAAGATCTCAAATTCAACATTATACGTTTGGAACCAACAACAGTATTAAGAATGGAGGAAGAAGCAACAGTAACAACATTATTCAACTCAAGTTTTTATAAATTTTCAAATAAAATTCCATTTCCCATCAAAAGAGAGTCACGATACAAAGTCAATTTTCCAGTTCCAAATAAAAAACTGTAACCTAGTCTATCCAAAATAGATACAAAAATCAAATTCCTCCCAATAAAGGGTAAATAAGCGACATCATATAACTCCAAAAGATTTCCTGTATTCAATTGTAGTCTAACTGTTCCTAAAAATTAAACTTGGACTTTGGTATCATTTCCCATGTACAAAAATTACTCAAAACTAGTCGGCCTTCTTTGACTTGTCAGCTTCTGCAAGGAATTTGTAACGTGAATTGTTGCTCCAGTATTTAACTACCAAGTATTTGAGGGCACATCAATAATATTGGACTTAAACAAAACATCACGAGACAATTACCTTTCTTCTCTATGTAAGCTTTGAGTTTTCAGCAATCAACTTTCTAGTGCCCAATGTTCTAACAAAAATTGCACTTCCCTTCAAAATTTTTATTCTTCTGACTAATAGAAGATGACCTACCTGTCTATTTCCTTTAGGACTAACAACTTTCTTCTTAAAAGGCTTTTGGTAATTTGAGCTATTAGAAGTGAACTTTCTCTTTTGAGAATTGTTGCGTGTCACTATCAAGATGCTTTTTGCCCTTCCTTATTTCATGTCATTCTCTTCCTTGGCAAGAATAGCAGTCATCTCCTCAACAGTCCATTTCTCTTTTTGAGCATTATAGCTTGATCTGATCAAATCAAATTTGGAAGGAAGAGTCCCCATCACAAACCATACCATGTAATCCTTACTAAGATCCATACCTATAGCCTTAAGTTTATGGTAACAACCCATGAGCTTATCGATGTAAGCCCTAATGTCATTTATACTACCGTAAATGGTGTGATGAAGCATGTTCAAGTACTCATTGTTCTCATTCTTTAAAAACTTCTTGTACTTCTTCTTAATGGCAGTAAGAAAATCCTTTGCACTATTAGCCTTGGAAATATTATCACGAATAGATTCATCTATGTGGTACCTCATAATCATCAAGCAGTATCAGTTAGAGTATTCCCACTCCTCATAGGATTTCTTATCCTTCTCAATAGTATCATTAGAGGGTTTAGGTGGTGCATCAATTATTAAGCTCAAGTCCATTCACATGATAGTCAAATTCACTATGAGAGGTTCAATCCACTGCTTGTGATTCGTTCCATTCAGCGGCAAGATGGCAGATACTCTAGGATTGCTTAAAGTTGAATGAGAATCAAGAGCAATAACTACGATATGCATGTTAAAATAGAATAATGCAATTTATGCTCTTTTTCTCAAAATTAATTATATCATTCATACTATAGTTCCTTAAATAAACATAGATTTCATTCACAGGTAAGAACAATATATTATGTAGGCGTTTGGTTTGAGCACGAGGTTGGCTATGGATATGGGTATAACCGTAGAAGATGATGGGGATGGGTATGAAAAATAAAAAATGATGTTTGGTTTGTAACTTGGGTTTCTGTATTAATACCAATAATGTTGTTTGATTTGTTGCATTAATGGGAATAAAAGATAATATAATACCATTTTTTACGTAAATAAAAATAAAAATTATTTGCCCTTCATATGTTTATTGGGGCTATCTTCATATGTTTGTAAAAAAAATTAATCAATTTTGTCAAAAAAATTTATTGCAATTTTCGAGCATTAGATGAGCTATATGATCATTTGTCAACAAAACTGCATAATGCCAACAATACAATTGCAACTATATTTCCATATCATATTTAAAATGGAATATAAAGCATAAATCATAAAACGAGAATATAAACCATATAACATATTGGTTATTCTCTTGATTAAATCATAAAACGAGAATATATAAGGAAAACAAGGAGCAAAAGCCCCATTTATAATGAGATAAAACCAGGTTCTATCCAGTTCATTTAACATCAAATTAAAACGAGGAATTTTAGAAAATATGCCTGGAAGTGCAGAACAAAAAATTCCTTCGTTGATGAGACGCGATAAGGCAGGATAGGAGATCGTAAGGAATTGAGAGACAATAAGGAAGTAAAGAGGATGATATGGCAAAGGCTATGGATAAAAAAGTAAAAAAATAAATGTGATAAAAACTTAGATTGTAATGAAAACCCCAAAGCAAACACTGTTTTTTACAATTATTCCATTTCTTCGTTCCCAAACCCTCAAACCAAACGCCCCCTAAATATTATAACCAAATAATTAATGTACTATCGAAAGGATAGAAAAATTGTGCGATTTATAATATTTCAATAATATTTCTTCACCATATTAAACATCCTACTAAGTAGTAATTATCAACAGGATAATTAATTACCTATATGGATCTTAATGTTATTTTAGGAGAAAAATACAAAATTTAATCATATATTAATATTTAAAAGTTCCTCATCACAAATAGTTTCACATGTTCAATTTTACGACAAGTAAAAATAAATATTCACTATTGTCAATAAGTAATCTTTTTTTATTTTTTAGGGTCTGGGACAACGCTGTATGGGTCGTCCCTAACCCTATCGAGCATGTAAGTTGACTTATTGGCATGCGGGTCTGACCCACCTAAAACTTGACCTAGCCATCAATTTTCGACAAGGCTTGAGGTTTCTACCATTTTTCATGCTCTATGAATTTTCAATACCCATTTCACCCAAAAATACTCCAAAACTTAAAAGCTTCTAACCCATTTCAGCCATTAATGATCCACCAAATAGCTTCAAAAATTCTCAGCCAGAAAAGGAGATTCATTTGCCCAAAAAAAGTTAAAAGCCAATAACAATAACCAAAAATAGTTTCTAAACCTTTAATGCATCATTTTAAGAGCATTCATGCCAAAAACAGGTTTGGAAAAATGGGTTTCTATCCAAATACAAGCCGTAAAATCAAATGAACATATAACTCTGATACCAATTATTATTCATAAATGCAGTGAGCAATAACCACAATATATAGAACTGAATCCATTAATGTAATGTTTAATCTTTTAACCAAGATCCACATTCTATTTAAAGCAATAACTAGACAATAAATGTACATACCACCAAGGTTGGGCATTCATCTTCTCCAATCCAAGAGCTCACAAGCTTATCAATACCCAAGAAGCACGCGCAAGAGAGAGCTTATGGTAGAAAACCCTTTTCAACTATTACCACACACATACACTACAAACACATTCTTACCTACATGTTATATTTATAACATATTCTACCCTAAGAGGTAGAAGGAGGTTAATTGTGTCATCTAATAATTGTGATGAACTATGGTTTAATGAGTTAACCTGTAGTTGTTAGGGTATTACCATATGCCTCAAAAGCAATAATAAATTATTAACTATCATATTATAGTTATTAAACATATATTAGACAATTCAATTATTAGTTGTAAATATAAAGTTAATATTGTGATTATATTATTCTATATACTTCTTAATAATTTTTAGGAGGACAAGGACACGTTTATATAAATGTGACATGTAGCTATAACTATAACGTGAGAAACAAAGACACATGGGAGTAATTAAATATTTTCACTTCCTAATCATTTGCTCCTTTCTTTTCTTTAATTCTCTTTCGTTAGGAACCCCACGAACAGTTTATTGAGGGGTGGTTCGCTGCTCTTTCAGCGGTGGACACTAGCCTGTATACTGCTGCCATCCCCATAGTTGGTTGTTGAGCATTGATTCAAGAATCACTTTTACTCAAAATTAACATTTTCGTTCCTTTTCTTCTTTCAATTTCAGGTAGGGAAGGAATAGTGGGCCTACTTAAGAGTTGTAACAGCTAACAACTTTTAGATTTTGAAGAAATTATCATTAGTTAAGCATCAACCAGAATCTTAAATAATTGATGTAAATGCTGAGCATATAACTAGTTTATTAGATTAGATTTTCATAGATTAAAAAAATAATTATAAAATTCTTTATCCAAATTAAAATTTGGATGATAATATATCTGATCAATCATAATTTCATAACTATCAAAGAATTTTTTACTTTTAAAAATATTTTTGGTTAATTATTGATGGCCATTGCGATTAATTATAATATAAAAAGTATAAAATGAAAAATTTCTTATTTAATAAGATTGATCATAGATGACCACTAATAATTGATTATGTAATTAGATCCTTATTTTTAACAATAAGTTTCATATATTTTAACTAATATACCTCATAAAACTAAGTAGATGGAAATATAGATTCATAAAATTAAAATAGAGAAGCATATGTGTCAAATTCTTTGTCATTATGAGAAAATATATACATAGGCATGTAGTGATTTTCGTCCAAATTTCATATTTGTTTTAAGGCATTTCTATTAAAGAAAGTTTCATGTAGCTTGCTAGGTCGACTTTTCCATTATTTTTAATGAGATCTAATTATAGTTTTTCACCCAATTGGAAGGTTTAGCAGAAATGAGAATGCCGGCATTTCCATTTCATGAACCACATTTGGGTATTGGCGAATTGACACTTGAAGTTTTAGGAATGCAAGAAAATGTTTCAACCAGTAATCATGTAGGATCATCGTATTCATGGTAGATTTTGGGAATGAAAGTTAAAAACACGACTAGGACAACTCAAATTCTAAACCTTTTTGAGTTTTTCCTAAAAATGGAAGAAAAAGTAACTCTCTTCTTTCCTATAGCCTACTTCGGACTCACTTTCTTTCCCAATAATCAACTAAAATATCCGTTCGGACAACCTTTAGCCTACCTCAACCTTACTAATGGATAAGGAATGCCATTTTGTTTTTCCAATTCATAATATATATAGATTATACATAACAGAAGATGGTGCCACCCCATCATATGTAATTCCCATAAAAGTTATGAACATTATCAACTCAGTAAAGGTTGGTGGCTAGCTAGACTCCGATATACAGCCGTAAAATAACAAAATCACTCTAGGAAACTTTAGGGAGTCAATTGTTTTCATTCAACAATTAACATAAGTTGATCCGACCTAACTTCTTGGCAAATGGTACCAGGATGTGCAACTTCATGGAACGTGATTAAATTTAAATGCCCGGTGACATGCAGGTATTCATAGAAAGTACACGAACTTCTGAAGCAGCCCTCAAGTTGGAGTCTTCAACCCCTCAATTAACACCCAGCTGATGTCGGATATAGAAACTAAGTGCAATTTGTTTCACACACCCATGTGAGCCCACCCAGCCTGCGCCTTTGCCCTTGCATCACCTTTCGTACATCAACTCCAGTCACAGGAGTCGTCTGCGTCTTCATATCCTAGAGATTGAGAAAGAAGCTCCAGATGGGTGTAAACACCCAAGTTTTCGTTTCTCTACTCTTCCAAGTTATGGTCTTGTTTCTACTTGAAGCAGTTGCGCAACAGCATTACCACAATGTTACCAGATTGAGAGGAAGAAAGAAAGTGATGGGTTGCAATTTGTTTCAGGGGAAATGGGTAGTTGATGAATCTTATCCTATTTATGAATCTTGTCCTTTCATAGACCCTGAGTTCGATTGTCTAAAGAATGGCAGACCTGACAAGCAGTATCTCAAGTACTCTTGGCAACCCAACTCTTGTAATTTACCCAGGTGCTCTGTCTGGTTCATGTTTTCTTTATTATGGCCTTTTGTAAGCAGAGTGAAATAAACATCTTCTTCAAAGTTAAAACTTGATTCATTCATACTGACTATAACATTTAGAGATGTAGCTGATTCTTGAGTAGCGTCAGAAGCATATTATAATTTAAAATGATTACGAAATTGTTAGCATTGCTCTTTCGGTGCAGGTTTAGTGGCACGGATTTTTTAGGAAGATGGAGAGGGAAGAAAATAATGTTTGTGGGGGACTCGCTGAGTCTAAACATGTGGGAATCATTGGCTTGCTTGATTCACGCGTCGGTGCCGGATGCCAAGACTAACTTTGTTAGAACAGGCTCGTTATCTTCGGTAAACTTTGTGGTGAGTTTATTTCTTTTACCTTTTCCTTTTTTCACCAACAAAATTCCAATTCGGGTCGGTACATGTCTGACTTTATCCGCACACAAGACAGCTTGTCTCCGTTCCATTGTCTCTATTCCTGTTATTTTCCTGCTTTTGATTAAAAGGCTGTTCCAAACTTTCTTCTGCTATTTCCGGGCAATTCTCAGCTCCAAGTAATCCATTTACATACATATCACATATGATGTGCAGTTATGCAACCCAACTTAGTTATTGATGTGCTCCTTCTACAGCAGAAAACCATGGATTGTTATAGTTAAGGCAATTTTAGATGAAGTGTAGAAAAAGCACGAGAGACAGAGGTAGTGGCAAGGCAAGCAGAGCTTAAGCTTCTCTTGGACAATAAAACCACGATCTTTTGGTAGTTTATGGAGTAGGACTTCTCTGTTAGATCAAAAATGAAGCAGGGAATTTCAAAATTCAATGTTTGTCTTTTGTTGTTTTAAGTGCCCATCTTAAACTTCAGACAAAATGTTAACTTGATCGAAAACACCAACAACACAGGCAGATAATCAGAGAACAAAACTCGTTTTATTGGAGTTGGTAGTTTCCTGGAACTCTAAAATTCAAGCTTAACTCCTCCTTCCTTTGTGCCCATCTTGTTTCCTTTTCTGAAAAATCTTTGCGTTTTCATGGGACTTCACATTAGAAAGCCAGTCACACGAGTCGTTTAGAGGCTAGTAGATTCTTATCCACGCAATCATACTCGTATGGAAAGATTCAGATATGCAAGATTGGGAGACAAGATCCTCTGTCTAATTTTATGGTGTCTTATTATGTCCAGTAAATTTCAGTCATTTATTTATAAGGGGCTCACGCGAGATCTACATAAATAAATAACTGAGATTTACTGAACACAATAAAACACCATAAAATTAGACAGAAGATTAGTGTGGGCAATTCCACCAGTACTTCTCACAGTTGTCATAAGAAGCATGCCAACCTGTGCCATTACATATGAAGCATGCACAATTAATTCTTGTCTCTTTCCTAAGGTCAGCCGCTTTTATTTCATTCCATGTTCAGATTATTAAATTTAACATGCCAAATGTGGTCAGGACAGGTTAGATGGTCAAGTAATTAACTGGTTACCGTAAAGTAGTTGAGCCTGCCCATAGGTCCAGGAGATTCTCTGTTGGCTTATTGGTTATGATGTTTTCCTGGACCCTAATAATAGAATTCACGATGGGGAGCATTAAGTTGGAATGCTTTCAAAATTTCTAGAATAACTTACAGGATCAATTGGGCCAATGGAATTTCTTTCTATTTTCAAATATTTTGTAATTTGCCTCTCATAATGGATGGAATTAGGTTTTTTTTAATGTTTTCGAAATTATCTAATAATCATATAAGTTGGCTCGGAGGAATATAAATTCAGATCCTTATATGGATTACAAGAGAAAATGTGGTTGTTTTTTTATATTATTATTGTTGTTGTTATCGTTGTTATTGTTTTGTATTTTTTTTAATGTTTAAAAGACGAGTCTTATAAGTCTGAAGAAATCTACACTTTATGATTTTTACTGCTTAAGATTTCCCTGACACATGTTTTAAGAATTTCATGACAAGCAATTGGCAGAGATTAAAAAAAAAAAAACAAAATCTACTGAATGCAGGACTATAGATTAACTTTGTACATCTATCGTACACCGTACTTGGTGGACATGGTTCGAGAACGTGTCGGCACAGTACTTAACCTAAACTCCATACATGGGGGTGATGCGTGGAGAGGAATGGATGTGCTCATCTTCAATAGCTGGCATTGGTGGACTCACACCGGAAAATCTCAGCCGTAAGTGATTACCTCTTGTTGCTTATATGAAGAATAATGAACAAGCAAATGCAGTTTGGCATCATGTGGATACTGTTTGATTATGAAATTCAGATGGGACTATATCAGGGATGGGCATGGTTTGCACAGTGATATGAACCGCTTGGACGCATTTTATAAAGCTTTGACAACATGGGCTAAATGGGTTGATTCCAATGTTGATCCTTCACAAACCAAAGTCTTCTTCCAAGGAATTTCTCCTACTCACTATGAGTAAGTATACCATAGCAGCTCCATATATTAAGTGTTGTAAGAAAAATGGTAGAAATAAAAATTACCACCAAGTTTCAAAAGCCTGCTAGAAATGTAATGATTGGTAAAAACATCAATCTTTCGTTCAACAAGACTAATGTTGTTCTACATAAAAACAGGGGAAGAGAATGGAATCAACCGAGAAAGAACTGTTATGGACAAGCAGAGCCATTTTCAGGATCTAAATATCCTGCTGGTGCACCTCCACCTGTTGCAGTGGTTAGCCAAGTGTTAAGTAAAATCAACAAACCAGTTTATTTACTGGACATTACTACACTTTCACAATTAAGAAAAGATGCTCATCCCTCTGCTTACGGTAGCGATGGATCAGGTGCAGACTGCAGCCACTGGTGCCTTCCTGGATTGCCTGATACTTGGAACCAACTCCTGTATGCAACTCTCATGATGTGAAACTCCAACATGGGGGAAAAAAGTATATTCTTACCTAGTTGCAGAAAATTTGGTACTTACTGCTGGTAGACCATATTAAGAGAGGAAAAAGCAATTGTAAAGTGATTGATTATACATTGGTATCTGATCACTATTCAAGGGAAGCGATAATCTTGGGGGCAGTATACAAAGGTTTGCCCAACCATTCTCTTGTTCCACAATTGTTTCATTCAACTCTATATATGTTTCAATTAATCCATCTCGACTATGAATAGCTGTAAATTTTCCTTTCACAAGTCCAAGCCCTCCCAACTTCATGCTAAGGTAAAAGCTTGATATTTTCATTTGTAAAATACACGGTCTTGAGGGGTTCTCCACGTAAAAGACTTGAGGAAGAAAATTATACAGAAAGCATTCCGGAACCTTTCACAGCAAAAATATGTATAGCGTTCCTGCTTGCTAGTGGGTTCTATCCGTAGTGTTACCTGTATGCTAATCCAAATATTTGCAAATTAGAATAAAAGGAGTTGGCATGTTCACCCATGATCAACATGTTCATAAACTAGTAAAAAGTAACCTCAAAGAAATTCTCAATTCTGAAAGAAAATAAAATTGTAATTGACTCTGGCACGCTGTGCACCAAACTACTGACATCTAAGGTTCGTATTCACAATTACTCCACAGCATAACAAATATATTTGAACGCTCCATGTAACATTCATAATACAAATATCTAAGAAAAGAACCAGTGGCTACTTCAAAGTGACACAAGTTAATCAATTACAGAGTCAACAGTTTACAGAATATAACGAAAGCAGCCACTAAACTGCAACATGTATGAATGCTAACATGAGTCGGACCAAATTTACTAACCATATGAAGGAACAATTAACCACTGCATAATTTGCATCATGATGGGTTATAATGGAGATTTACATCATGATGGATATTAACAAAAATTGACATCTTAATATTAAGAAGGAACATAGATAACAAAACCTAGTAGCCAACATATACAGCAGCATTAATTATGTAACAGTGTTCATTCTTACCCCCTAACTCTTCAACACGTACACCACTTGAGCATATCAATCTGCCATCAACAACTTCAACATTCAGAATCTTGCCACTGCAGTAGACAGAGCAGAAAGAGGTTAGAAGGTGTTTATCGATGCTATGTAGGGTATTTTGCTATTACGTTGTTGACCAGAACAATAATTTTTAATGTTTATGCACTTAAGTGCAGGCAGATGTGTTTTCTTGCCTGCTTTTTACAGAAAAGAAACTATGGTAATCACTATGATCAATACTGAGCTCTATCGAATAACTCTTCTCATCCATTGTACATCATTCATACCATAACATTGCAATTCCAGGCAATAGACAGTAAAACACCCCTTATACAACAGAATAACCTTCTGTAACTGTGAAATATGAGAACTAACATCTTCATTCTTCTTGCATTTTGTGATAATCAACTATAAGCTATAGCAAGGACTTAAATTTTTCAGATTTCAAAAATGTTCAAGTGATTACATTGTTTAGGAGCATAACACCACAACTCACTAGAAAAATGATGGATTAAATTGCAGTCAAAACGTTGTAAAGCCATCTGATAATTTTCTAAAAAAATCTGCATTAACCAGAAAAAGAATGAACCACTCTCAAAGATAGAAGAATGCAATATGCAAAGTGTTCAATAAGGGATAGAATTCAAGTCCATTTGTTATTAATACTTACAAAGGAAAGACAGATTTTACCCTCTCAATTTCTAAGGATTGCTAAAGAGACTGCGGGACTCCAAGCTTGATATGGAACTTCATTTGTTCAGATGTCACCCCAGGGATGGATCCACCATCAACTTAACTTAATATAGCAAGAAAAAGCAAACAGCAAGCTACAGTAAATGAACGAACTGCAAGCATAATAGCTTCTAAATAAATAATAATTTTCAAGGCAACTGGTACAACCACAATACTCAGTATCGCAAGAAGAGTACCATTAAAACAAAGTCAACCTTCTATGTTTGAATGTTAAAATCCATTTTGCATGAACATCTATTCAATAAATTGATCTTCCCAAGGTTGTACGTTTTAGTGAAAACTTATAGCCCAGATCATAATCAAAGTGCATATAAAAGTTTATTCATATGTGGATCGTGATAACAAATGCTTAGGCTAGTAACATACGAGTCCATTCATATCAGTACATATATGCATATTCTTTTTTTTTCAAGTGTATGAATTCAAAAGAACTTCAATCAAACGATTTGTATAATATCATGAAATATTCAAATTGTATGAATGATTTGATTCTTGACGGTGTTGGAGACGATGGCAACATTTCCAAAGAATTTCAAGGAATTATCCAAATCAAAGTTTTTAATGAAATAGCTATATTGTTAGAGACAGCAATACACAAACAAGGTCATAACAAACTTTAAGTTGAGAATAAAACCTCCATCATTATTTCTAATCCATAACAGGTCCAGAACATCAACTCAGTGGAAAAGCATAAAATCCTTCTTATGTGCATTAATAGAAGATCCTAAATGAAAACCTAAGTGTTGTCATTTGATGACTAATTACATAATTTCACAACTGCAAACCAATAAAAAGAATTTCATTTATCATTGCAAGTAAATAAAAGGCATAATCATTTGTAGCACAAAAGAAGTCTTTGCGATAGCCTGCAACAGGCCTTAAAATAAGAAGCAACTGCACGCATATGCGACATTTTAATTGAGGGGAGAATCTGAAACTTGACAACATATAAGTACATACCTCTACGAAATACAGGAATAGAATTAGACGATATATCGTCCCTGCAAGCACCCATGGAAGCAGCATTAATATTAACACATGCAAGTTCACACCCATCAGACAATCAACTTTCTTCCAAAGCGTTCAGGACCCAACACAAGGAAACGTAAAATGGGCATTTATCACAATAGCATGGACTAGACTCGACACAAGCAAGAGATCTGAAGAAGGCCAGATTATACAGATCATGTTGATCATAGCCAACACCCATCTCAACAAACAAGAGCTTCATAGATTCACTGGAGCTCCCAACCGACCGCGTTGCTTCCATAGCCTGAAGAGTCGTGGACTGGTGAGACACAGAAAGGAATCAGTTTGATGAGTTTCGTGTTAGACTATTTAGTGGCCTATGTCAATGAAAAGACCTAAGAAAATGTGGTTATTGGGTATTAAGGAGATGGTCTCGTGGGTCCAAGATTTCCAAAACTCTTTCCCTCTTTGCTTTTTTTGAAAAAAAAACAACAGAAAGTTTTTGAACCATTGTAGAAATTAATTGAATAAAATAAGGTAGAGAGGGAATCAGTGTCAGAATCAATCTTTATAAATACTATCATAGATTCAGGAATGGCTTAATAGATCGATGAATAAATGTCTTTCAATTTAACATAGGCTATTAAATAATCTAACAATCTTAATAATCTAACAATCTTTCACTTGACTCATATTATGACTTGGTAATATGAGTTGTAAGACTTAAGTAAGTGTTCACTGTAGAGAATCATGTAGAATTCTCTCATTAAACAAGTAGTAAAACACTCATCATATAGTGATATGGTATAAGATACTTAAACGATTGGCTTAGTACAAGTAGGAGATTGTTATTTTATACCCTACAGTCAATTGATTTGATTGTAGTTAGTGACAAATTATTTAAAGACATTCTTTATCTTGTACATGTTTAGATGTATATGATAAAGTCCATGGGAGAATTATATATTGCAAATGAAATTATAATGAGATTTTAATTATGAGATTCATATTGCATTTATGTATTATTACTAAATGTTTCTAGTCATTGTTTTATTAAGATTGGACATTAATAGAATAGAAAAAGACTAACACACGTTTATTTTTCGTTATAAAGGAAGTAATCGATCTTATAGGCTAAAATATAGAAATACTTAAACAAACGTGTGAGTGCTTGTTAGAGAACAAGTTCACTGAACAGACTTGATATAAGAAATCCATTTAGAACATTACTTGTATGTCTATAGAATTCTCATTGTGATGATTGTATAAGTAATCATTTGACTTGAGATCATCAAAGTTATCTTGTATGAGGATTGTTATGTTTTGATACTACTTGTGATCTATTTTATCAAAGGTCGTTTAAACGGTAGTCATTGGATGTAACATGAACTATATGGAGATAGTTGAATGATCAAGATAAGATTCATCACCCTAAAGTAATTAGGAAAAATATTTTGTTATTCTCGATTAATATTGATTCAGGAAATCCTTGGCCAAGGTGGAATGATATTTTGTAAACAGTTTACAAATATTATTAATTGAATCAATAGCTAATGGCGGAGAACTAATATAATTAGACTCAAAATAGAATAGACATTAATTCCATGCTCTATGTCTAATTGGAACATTGGTTGATGAAGGGATTGAATTATACAGAAAACTCATGCACGGAAAGGTTAGTCAAAACCACTTTGACATTCCTGAATATTTGGGTGGTCATGATACGTTGCTAGACGTC
>JANITW010000002.1:40124913-40148508 GCA_027564335.1 Erythroxylum williamsii
CCAACAATACAAGAATAAACAACAACTAAAATTTTCGTTACCAAAAACACCAAGTAAAAGAACATCACATTACATCATATTTTAATCAGGTTTGCAAACCTCCAAACCCAATGACTACCATATTACATAGAAACAATGTTAGAGTGTGAGTAAGTACAAGGGTGTGTGTGTCAATGAAAAAACCTGAATTTGCGTGCCCAGTGAAATCCCCAACAATAAAGCTACCAACCACAATGACTAGCGACCATATAACTCTCAATGGAATAAAAAAGAAAAAAAACAGAGGTTGGAAATTATTAACGTAGTGGAAATTTGTTCAACGAGAGAAAAGTAAAGCAAGGAAGTAGCAAAACGAGAGGCAAAGAAGGGGAAAAATGAACAGAAAAAATCTTACCTTTGATTGTCGAGACGAACCATAGGGAAGAAGGGCAGCGTGCTAGAGAGAAAAGTGATTTTGTTGGGTTTGTAAAATGTAATGATCATACGGTGTCGTAGGGGAGGTGTATTTATGGAAGTTACTTATGTGTTTTGTTTCTGTCACAAGGACAAGAAAACTTGTCTCATGGTTTTGAAAGGAACACAAAAGTTATATTTTTGTGATCTGAAGTCAGAACAAAAATAAGTTAAGTCAACACTATGAAGCACAAGATTTTTATGTTTTGTTATCTATCTCTATCGACGGATGCAGTAACCAAACATAACGTTATACTCATACAGAAGATGACAGAAGCAGTAAGAGTTGGAGCTCCATTTCATTTTTTCACTGGAGTCATGCAAATGGAGGGTTTTCTGGAGATTGTTCGATAATGTATGGGGCAAGAGGTAGACAAATACAAAACTTTTCAATTAATGCATAAATTAAAGCTAGTAAAGGTAGCTTTTAAACAATTTGTTAAAGAATCAAAACCTCATGGTTGCTAAGCAACGATTAAGGGAAGCATAAGCCGACTGCTATAAAGATCCTTCTAATGATGAGCTCAAAAACATTGAACTACAACAGGTGCGAGTGTGATAGAAGGAGCTGGAGTTTCAAAATGCTACCTTAAGATAGAAAGCTAGAGTGAACTGGCATAGAAACAGGGATGCTACCACCAAATATTTCCATGCTTCTATTATCAAAAGGAGGAACACCAATACCATTACCACATTGCAAGACAGCTGTGGGAATGCAATTACAGATCAGCAGGACAAGAGCAGATTTATTAGGGAGTTTTTCCAGAAACTTATGGGACATTACGACAGGCCGCAACAAGGATTCCGAGTTGGAGAGGTGTTGAAAATTTCCCCAAATTAGGGGGTATAAGGTATGTTAAATGCTCCAATTACTCCTCAAGAAAGTTAAAGAAGTGTTGTTTTGCCTCAGTCCTTCTAAATTGTCAGGCCTAAATGGGTTCACAACTATGTTTTTTTAGAAATCTTGGGAAATAACTAGTAGTCTATTTATCGATGTATTACTTGAATTCTTTTTTTCTAATAATTAGTCAAGGAAGTGAATCATACCTTTATATGCCTTGTTCCTAAGAAGAACGAAGAAAAATCCTTCTTCATTGAAAGACTTTCGTTCTATATCATGTTGCACAGTAGTTTGTAAAGTCATAGCTAAACTACTCACCACAAAATTGAAAGTAGTGTTGAAGGAGGTCAAAATAGTGTTGAAGGAGGTTATTAATGAGGCCCAAGGGGCATTTTTACCAAAGCGTAATATCGGAGACAACATATTAATCTTACAGCAGCTATTGGGGACTACAAATATGCGTATCCAAAGTTGTTTATTAAAGATAGATTTCTATAAAGCACATTACACCATTAGTTGGAAGCATCTACAAGAATGTTTGGAAGCTATAGGGTTGCCACTAAAAGTTAGAAACTTTAGATTATCAAATGCTTCCAATCTACTTCATTCAGTATTCTAGTGAATAGGGTTCTAACTTTACCTTTTAGAAATGCTAGAGAGATTAGGTAGAGGACATGAATTTTTGTAGCTAGAGAAGTCTGGGGGACTTTTCTTGGATATATTCAATTATTTACTCAGTTTGAGAGACATAATGTATCTGTATATCAAGCATGAGTTGATGGCAAGGATATATGGTTTTGGTTTGATAATTGGACCAATGTTAGTCCTTTAATTCGTAGAGTTAAACTTGCTCAATTACGATCTTGGGTTCCTTTATATGTGAGAGTCTCTTGTCTTATCCATGAGGGAGAGTGGGATAATAACTACAAGGATTCTCCTTGCTAATTAGAGAATATCTGCCAAGCATTCTTGAAGGAATATGGAAAGATAACATCACCTGGAATCTATCCTTCAGAGGTACGTTTAACAATAAATCCTGCCATCAATTGTTAGTTAATTGCAATGAAGTAATCCCTTTGTTATATACAATTTGGAAGAATTCATTGAATCCAAAAGCTGCAGTTTTTTCATGGCCTCCGAACAAAAAATTGTTGGTTTGAAGAGTATAATCCTATGTGTCTTGTGAAAGCTAGTGACTTATATGGGCATGTCACATGAATGTGTTCTTTTAAAATAACTCAAATTCTTTCTTTTTCTATCTTTATTATGCCCTAATTCATCTTTTTTTATTCATAAAGGCAAATAAAACTGCCCAAAACTTCAAATTTAGCTTGTTTTGCTTCTTTTTCTTTGAACTTGTTCGTAAACTAAAATATAAATCAACATAAGTATATTAAATGCATAATAAACATTAATCATTAAAAATTAAATATTAATTAATTAATTAATTTAGCACTTATCAATTCTCGTTGAGTTTGTCCTTTTTGCTTTTCTTCTTTCTAAAATTAGTATTCAGAATCATCATCATGCTAATTTATTCAGCATTGTATCATCATCATGCTAATTTATTCAGCATTGTATGAAATTAATAACATTTTTATTCCTCTTAGGAATTTTGTATGAAATTAATAAGATTTTTATAATTGCTCTTAGAAATTCAATGTGCCATCCGTAAATCTCAATAATAAATTTGTTATACATTCGTCCACTATTACTTCTAATTGAGCTAAGATACGAATATAGGCCTGAGGTTAGCTCTTCTAAATTGTTGTTTATTTGCTAAACAGAAAATATATTCCATAATTAATACTATTGCCAGAAGTCAAATTAATCAACCATGGTTTGATAATTTAATTACTTAACAGCAAGTTATTGTTAAGCTAATGTGTGCATCGATCTAAACGAGTAACCTCACACCATAAATCTGCCTAATAAATTGTTGTAAGAGAGTCCAGTTTACGATTTTTTTTTTGTGGAAAATTAGAATCTGGTTTATTTCCTGTTTAGCTTGTTCAAAATTTGGACATTAATATTATATTGATCTATAACTTTCAAAGTTGATCAACCACATTGTCCCTTTTTTCATTTCCTGGAAAGCTTAAAAGAGTTTTACCAAGATACGTGAATTTGTTGACATCCTGGCTCGTTGAGGCCATAATTAATATTACTCCTGATTTGTTGTTGAGCTTTTCTCTATAACCAGTAAAGAATCAGAGCTAATAAAAACATTTTTCTGGACCTGCCACACTAACACATCATGAACACAGCGAAAAGCCATAACAAAGTATACAAATATGTTGTAAATTAATGTCTGCCTTCTTATTTGCAAGCATATTCGAGCACTTCCGCATGTGTTATGTAGCTAACTTTAACCTGAAACCAAAGCTTTCTCCATTTTGACGCGCAAGTGATCGAAGCGGAAGGACGACTTCAGTTTATACATCTTGTCCGGGAAAGGTCAATTTCCATATCCACACATTGGAGAAAAGGCATTTTTAGTGACCATATAGGGATCACAAGTTATAAGATTTTCTCAAACTTCACTCGTAATCGTTGCTATTTAAAGAAAATCATCTGCCAATTCTGTTACAATCCCAACTCGTTTGGCGTAAAATCTCAAGAGGGAAAAAATTCAGGTTTTTGAACGGAAAATCTAAGCATAATTCTTGCCTTTTCGGCCTTCACTTGCCCCAGAAGTGGCAACACCTTCTAAGTCAAGAATACGACCTCTTTGAAGCAAAAGAGTTTGCCTGACTTGAAGGCCATCCTAACTATATGTTCGAATTTTCACAAATCCACCAAATCATCAAGCTTGAACTATCCGACCTTCTCAAGTTAATCAAGATTATTCTCCGAAAATAGGTTGATCCGTACAAGCATAGTTCAAAGTATTCACAAAAAGGAAGCTTGCCCACTTTTACAAGCCACCCGCTACGGCATAAACTAAAGGCTACCGTTGGTTGTTGTGGTTGTACATCATGGACAATTTGGTTCAGAACAGGATAAGACGGCCCAAATATTCTATTAGTATAATGCATAATGTCAAACAAAAAACAGATAGCATTTCTTTTGGGTTACTAAAACTGAAACGCTTCCTTTTTTTGTTTATATACTTGATAGTGATGTTTCTTTCACCAACACAAAGGAAAAGGTATAAGAAATTCTTGGAAGTTTTTGGTGAAAATGGATTGAAGTATACACATGTTAAGTTTTTAAAAGTTTCAGAATTAGCAAGTCAGTTCAATGCCAATAAATTAATCTAGGTTCAACAATTTTCATGCAACAAAAGGGTTCACCTTGATAATGATCATCCATAAGACTGCATTGTTTATAAAGGCAACTGAGATACACAGGAGAAAAATAGAAATGTCAATCAACCCAAATATAATGTTAATGAATCTTAAAACTCTCTGAAGCTTTGTGCTGGCTTTATTTAACCATGCAGAGACCATCAATCTTTCGGGGGTGCTTAGGCAAGACGAAGAAGAAGAAGATGGTTGGTAGCATGGCGAGAAGATGGAGAAAACTAAGTGGTGTTGATAAATGGAAGGACCTATTGGATCCCCTAGACATTGATCTCAGGCGATGCATTGTTCACTACGGAGAGATGGCCCAAGCTACATATGACTCGTTCAATTCGCAGAAGGTCTCGAGGTTTGCGGGAAGCAGTCTCTATGCAAAGCCTAATCTTTTCTCCCAGGTTGGTTTGGAGAAGAGCAATCCTTACAAGTATAAGGTAACCAAATTCTTCTATGCAACATCGCAAATTCAGCTTCCTGATGGTATTATCATAAAGTCACTGTCAAGAGAGGCTTGGAGCAAGGAATCAAATTGGATGGGGTACGTTGCGGTGGCTACTGACGAAGGGACTGCTGTGCTTGGGAGGAGAGACATTGTTATTGCTTGGAGAGGTACAGTTGAGACCTTGGAATGGATTAATGATTTCGAGTTTCTTTTAGTCTCAGCTTCAAAAATACTTGGAAAATCTGGAGATCCCAAGATTCATCAAGGTTGGTACTCAATTTACACCTCTGACGATCCACGTTCACCCTATAACCAAGCCAGTGCCAGGGATCAGGTAGCTGTGTGTGTCTGAAAATTGAGTCTTCCTAATTTTTGAAAAATTTTCCAAGTTTCAACCTTTTATTGATTATTTTAAGTAGGTTCTTGAAGAGGTTAGAAGACTGGTGGAACAATATGAGAACGAAGACATCAGCATAACTGTGACAGGCCATAGCCTAGGAGCTGCACTTGCAACATTGAATGCGGCTGACATAGTTGCTAACGGATTCAACAGACCCAAGTCTCAAAGAAAAATGTCCTGTCCTGTTACAGCCATAGTCTTCGCATGCCCTCGCGTTGGGGACTTGAGTTTCAAGCAAGTTTTCTCAGGTTACAAAGATCTGAATGCCTTGCGCATACGTAATGCTTTAGATATTATTCCAAACTACCCATTGATAGGGTATGCAGATGTTGGGGAAGAACTGGTAATTGACACGACAAAATCCCAGTACTTGAAAAGTCCTGGAAATGTATCAACTTGGCACAATTTGGAGGTTTACCTTCACGGAGTTGCAGGTACACAAGGGTTGAGAGGCGGGTTTAAATTAGAGGTTCAGCGGGATATTGCTCTGGTTAACAAAATCACTGATTGTTTAAAGGATGAGTACTTGGTTCCAGTGTCATGGAGGACTTTGCGGAATAAGGGTATGGTTCAACAAGAGGATGGTTCTTGGAAGCTAAAGGATCATGAAGAGGATAAAGATACTTGATTTTAATCGCATCGATTTCTATTCTACTTCTGATCACAAAAATAATGTCTGAGAGTTACTATTTTCCATTTGTGGGTTATTGTATTATAAATATATGAGGTGGTTTAAATAAGCTTGAGAGCTTTGACATTACGTACTAAGCTCATAAGGAGGGAATTAGCTCAGTCTAATAAACATGGAACATTTCTGGGGAGGATAACATGAAAGTTAGAGTTCAGATCTCCTGTTCAATATTATGATATTTTATTGTGTCTAATAAATTTCAGTCATTTATTTATATGAATCTTATATAGATCCCGCGTGAATTTCGTATAAGTCCTACAAAATAAATAATTGAGATTTTATAAATAAAATAAGACAAGATAATATTAGACAGATAATCTTAATTCTGCTTATTCCAATTGATATTACAGGAAGTGTTTGTCCGTGGCTGCATTTCTTGCTTGTTTTTACGTGCTCATGCGAGCAAATAAACGATGAGACTGGACTTTTATTTATGCTAAATAAATCAAAAGTTACTTCGGTGTTAATCTTCCCCATTTTGTATTAGAATTCGAATTAATATATACTTTTTTTTTTCTTAAATTTGTTTCTTCGTATGAAAAAAAAAAGAAACATAAAAAAAGGGTTTAGATCTTCTGCGTTCGTTACTCTGCGATCAATTCCAAGACCTTTGCTTGGGGGGAGGGAATGACGATAAAAAGCTTATAATTATATGTTACCAAGATGTTTGGTAATAAGTAACCAAAAGGAATAATATTGGACTAATATATGTGAAAATAAAATATGTTTTCAAGCTTGGATTAATTATCATTTTAATTTCCGTAAAAGTCATACACACAAAGAAGAACTAAAATTTAATTCATTTGTATATATCAAGCGATTTGTGCTTATCGATATATTAATAATAAATTAGAACAAAAGAAAAGGGTAACAATTTCAAGAAATAAATATTAGATATTCTTACACAATGTAAAATTATAAATTAAATTGATTTCAAAAATTAACAGTAAATATCCTAATTCATTCTCATTTTAATGAATAGTTACACGAAATGTATTGAATTTCTATTACAAATCTTTTTATTTTTTTATTATTTCTTCATCTTATATCCTCAAGCATATAGGATAAGATAATAGAATTTTTATACACCAAAATTTGTTTGGTTTTATTGACAAAATAAAAATTATTAAAATATATTTGGTTTAAAATAGATTGTTCATTTTCTGAATAAAAATACTACAAATGGTTTTGGTAATTCAAACAAAAACAAAGTGTTTTCACGAGTTGCCACAGTTACTTGTCAAAACAACATTATCATACTATTTATGTTTTCCATTCTTGTTTCTTGTTCATCAACCTCTTATATGCATTTGTCTTTGTTTATTGACTTGCACAATTCAATTAGTAGTAGGCTTATGAAGTTAGTTCTAATTTTTCATTGTTAATTACAAAGTTTTATAATTTCAAGTTTATTGTAATTTTTAAGTTTTATAACCATAGCATATGACACATTTCTTCCTCTTTTCACTCACATTTACTTACCTTCTTGATGGGAGCTTTAGGCAATATGAATGATTCAAATAATTATGTGAAGATAAATGAAAAGTATAGGGTGTCGAATGATACAATCAACAAGCATTTAGTCCCATTGATAGTTAAAGAAATGAAGAACGAAAGTGAAAAAAACTAGTATTATTTTCCATACATGGATGAAAGAATATTAAGATAAGTTTTCAAAGAAAATTCAATAAAGAATACATTAATGTCAAGTTGAAGAACAAACACAATGAATTAAGGGTTAGATTGAAAATTTTAAGTATTTACTCAAAGAAACTAGAATCAACTCATTAATTGGTGAAGTTTATATGAATATTGGGATAATCTATATAAAGAAAAAATTCTTTACTTATTAATATAAATTATTTTAATTTTTAATGTACAATTTTCATCATTGTTGGTGCAAAAAAATCAGTAATTCAAGAAAAATGGATGCAAGGAATTTTCATACTTATGTTGTATTTTTAGATATTATTAAAATTAGTTTATATATACATTCATCAACTAAATTTCCATCAAATAATGAAGTCGAGTAACATAGAATTGAGGTTGATGGAGGTTATTTCTTTAACGAGAAAGAAGAATCAAGTTACAAGTTTTCCTTTGAAGAAAAATGAACTCTTAAATTGAAGAAGGGAACAAGGACAAACTCTAGCATTCAAGAAATTTTATTGGATAAAATTAGTGAACAATAAAAAAGGAATAATGATTTAATTGAGAACAATATAACAAAAACATCATCTATTAAAGCATCATTAAGTAATTATGAGGCGAATACAATAAAGGAATGTTTGAAATCCTTACACATTATGGTGTCAATAGAGTGCAATATGGTAAAGAAATGAAGCTTATATGATTATTTACTTTATAGGGAGAATTTTGTGGACCTACAAAATGTAAGGAAGGTAGATTGGATTTTGTTTCTCTAGTTATTATTTGTGTTTTAAAGTATCAGACTATTGATGGTTTATGAACTTTTACACAATAAATTACTCTATAGTTTCCACATTTTAGGTGAATGTTTTACATGAAGCTCTTAAATAAATGTTTGATGTAAACTTTCTTAAATTTATATTATATGATTTGGAGCTTGAGAATATTTTTATCATTTATATTTTAATATATTTTTTAATTATTAGATATTGGCATTATAGATACATGAACTCTGTATCACAATTTGAATCATATTTGGATGATAAAATGGTAAAAAAGGTTTTGTTTATGTAGATGTTAAAGAAATATTTACATTTACACAAGTAACTATGTAGAACTTTTGCTTTATTAGGTCTTGTTTGGATATTAACAACTTCTACATGAGAATCCTATAAAGATTTATAAAAACTTAATAATATATAAGATGATCTTTTTGAGATTAAATGATAAGGTAAAAAGTTTGAGGCTTAGAGTCAACTAATCATTTAATTGTAGATGACTAAAATGTAACATTTTTAGTGATGACAGGGAATATTGAGGCAACTAGAATCAATGCATAGCAGTTTCAACATTTAACCTAGATAATTTCATGTTATTTTCGTAAAGTCTTATATGGAATTAATTTTGTAAAAAATAGTTATTACTCTATCATCATTTACTAATATACCTTGTGAAATTTAATAGGCCAAAATAGTTTTCATATAATTTTATTTTTTAGGATTGTATAGGAGTAATAAATAGTACATATATTGATGTATATAATTTAACTTATTGAGAAATAATGATGTATGCATTCAAGAATAAATTGTATAAAAGAAAGAAAGAAACAAGAACCAACAAGAAGATTTTTAATGAGATTTAACCAATTAAATATGCCTACTTCCTCGAGAGTCAAAAGTGGCTAATTATTTATTAATTAACTAAAACTCTCCACTAGATGATGATTACAAATTCCTTCACATTGACTATATATATGTAATTATAATTAATTGGACACCTTAGCTAGTGCATTTATACTTTAATAGCTCGTTACCAAACCTAAACCATAAATTTAACAAGTCCTAGAATCCACTTAAAATTTAAATTTCACCAAAAATGTGTTTTTGGATAAGGCTTTCTATCATAGATAAGGTTGTGGTCTAAGTTATGGATCTCATTGTTTCTCCTCATTTATAGACACAGACTATAACCACTATTATATTCCTATACTGTGGTTCCTCTTACTTCTCTATATATGTAGACATGATCTATGAAATGACCATATCTCAATTTTTATCTTATAATAAAACACCTCTATTACACTAATGTACTTGTATAAGATCCATAGAACAATTTCTCCCTTGGTAAATATAGCATGTTCATCCAACAAACTCTAAAAAACGCCTTCAAGGTTACAAGTATGTGTACATAAGCTATGCATAACAATCTCAACTTTGGTGAATATACTATTTATAGGTTAGGAAGTAGCCATGTCAAATACCATGAGAAATTAAATAAATCTAAAAAACACTTAAATTCTCTTTGCTAATTAAGTTTATCAATATCTCACCTACATTCTTTGAAATATTAACCTTTTCAAGTACGATATAACTAAATGCAATCAATTTCTTGATCTTATGAAACCTTACATCCTTCACCATAAAACCCATCCATTTATATTTATCTTGACTTTCCTTAGTGTCTTGAAAGTAGTTGAATCCCCATCACTAATTTTAAGAGAGGTGCAATATCCATCTCGCTTTGCATTGGATACACAATATTGATGCTTTCTTTCTAAAATTTTTTTTTTTTTTTGAACCAAAATTTCATCTCCTTTACATTTATTATAGGTTTTTCTAGTTCCATTTATACCACTTTTGGACTAGTAATGCTATCTACTAACCTTGGTTTACTTTTCATCTGTTTGCCTTAGCATATTCTACTTCCTAAACATTACTTCCTTAAGGTTTACCCTAGACTTTTTACCAAACTTCTAAAACTTGTAGAAGTCTACCTTCTAATATTTTTCACCCTCTAATAAACATTTTTTTATAAAATTGTCTTTATCTCTCGTTCACTAAGATTACTTATCCATATATGTTATAACATAGTACTATCTTCCTTTCTCAACCATTGCGGCTTTTCTACTTACAATTGTGCTCCCTATCAGTTTATAGATGGCATTCACCAATTTTGGTTCTTCTTCATGATTATTATATATAAGTTTTACAAATAAACCATGTAAGGTTTACAAATATATCACATTCTTACTTAAATATAGTATATATTGTATACTGCTTAATCTCCTAACTATATCATTAAACTTCTCAATCTTGAGTTATCATATTTTGACAAAAAAGTATAGCAAATCTTTTTTAATCTTCTTCTATAATAATCACATCAAGCCTTAACATGTCACTATCTTCATAGTTGAATGTAATGATATATTGTCTCATATATATCCATCCTACATATTCACATTTGTAATCTTTGGTTTAGATATATCTTCTTTGTGAGAGATATCAAGATGTATTAATTTTTTGTCTTCTTTCATATCTCTTCATATGGTGCAATGTCCATTATTTATTTACTAACCTTGTCTACCATACATATTCAAATGGTTCTAACATTTTGCATTTATAAATCCTCTTAATTAGACTCATTTGTTTCTTTTAACTTATCCTTTTAAAACCCCTTCAATAAGCCTTAATATGATATCAAATACTTTAATCATTATTGTTATAGTCTAAAATTCTCAGTTTCATTGAAATTTTCCACTTCGAACCTTATAAATGAAGTCATTATTATTTTAACTATGCTATGATACTAATTGAGAAATAATGGTGGATTTAGGATGGATAAAATTTGTATGAAAGAAAGAAATAAAAAAGAACCATCAAGAATATCTTTAATGGGTTCGATCAATTAGTTATGTCTTCATCATTGAAAGTCGATAACTATAATTGTATATTGTTTAATCAAAACTCTCAACTTGAAAAACATAATAAACTTTCTTTTATATAGACTATGTTTATATAACTATACTTAATTATAAACTTTAGCTGATACTGTTATACTCATAGCCCTTACTAATTATGATTGTAATAAGTTTTAGAATGCTACTAGAGTTTGAATTCTACCAATAACATGTTTCTATATAATTTTTCCTATCGCAGACATGATACGGGACACATATATGGCATTGATTGTTATTCTTATTGTTTCTACTAGTATATATGCATAGGCTTGGTCATGCTTGTATCTTTAGACTGTGAATCCTTTCACTACTTTGAGCACCTAAATATGGTATATAATAACATGGTGTCTTAGATCGTGTCTTGAACTAAAAACACCTTTTCCATTTTAAAACACTTTTTTCTTCTACCTATACTTTAACCTTTAATTTCTAGAAAGGAATACAACTTAGACCATAATTGTGTCCTATTCACCTAAATACTTTTTAAAAATCCCACATTCTTTCTAAAATAACTTGTACATGAGTCATACATAACACAACTGATGAATAAATTCCATGAATCAATCAAACATAACATATTATGTGTTATTGCTTATATATCATGCATATATAATGGCTGGAAGAGAAAATATTTCAAATGATTCTCAAGTTTTTTAAGAGATAGTAAAAAATCCATATAACTAATTCACTATGCCTCTATAAGATAAGACTTTGTTTTTAATAAATATAGTAATTAAAATTAATTTTATCTAGTTTTTATCAATATTATGTTCTTTATATGTTTAGGTACATTATGTTTGATTAATTCAGGCTATACTAATATTCCTGAATTTATTTCATCATATCATGGTAAGAGATATGATTTGCAAAATTTTGAAGGAAAAGGAAGAACATAAGGTTCATATAAATTGTTTAACTACGTACATTATTCATTTGGAAATATTATTGAAAGAAATTTTAGTGTTTTAAAAGCAAGATCCATTATAACTTTAAAAAAGCCCAATTATGATATAAAAAAAACATTGTTATAGTTTGTTGTATGTTACACAACTTTACTGGAATTCATAAACAACTAGATGAATTGTTTAAGGTTACACTAATGGTGAATAACTTATCATGAAAAACATAGATGAAGACAAAAATTCTTAAGTGGAATATAACATCTTTGACACAACTTTAGAGTATATCTCAAAAACAAGATATAATTTTTTTAGAGAAATTAAATTAATTGATGAAAAAATGAGAAAGTTTATATACATGAGGAGATTTGCTCCACACAAGAACAAAACCATACACTTAAGGAAAATTGCATGATCTTTTGAGAATAACATAGCTACCCAACTCAAGAATTCATGATATTATAGAACATTATGTTTTAGACTTCTCAACTGTATAAAATCAAAGAATTACTTCGTGCTTTTCTTAATAATAACAGGAGCAACTTTTTAACTCTCTTAGCAATAAGTTTACATTACTCCTCATCATCATTTGTAGATAGTTAGAGCTAGACCACATAAGCTTCTTTCGAAAATAAAGCCAAAACCAATCAATTTCTCAACTTGGGATGGTTATCTTATTCAAGGCATTTTATTGTCCCCTTATCTGTGTAATATTTCCAAAAGTATATATTACTTATGCTTCTATTTTCTTTTAAATTACTTAAGATTCCTCTTCTTCCAAATTTCATATAAAAATCTACTAATGAGGACTTTAAAGTTGATATATTACTTTTTTTACTTCCATCTTCTTTGAGAAATCTAGATCTAAGTATCCCTTTAAAACATTTGTAGGCATAATAAGTTAAATCTATTGAAGATTTCATACTAAAGAAATGTAAAGTAGACACATTAAAAAAGAAAGCACTTTATAGATGATAGTGGTAAATTGCATAATGTTTTAAGGGGTAGTTTAGTATGTGTTTAGTTGTTAAATTGAATAATTAGTGCACGTTTAAGTTGGGATTGTGATGTTTTGTTAAACATTTGTGCTTTGAGTGTTTTATGGATTAGAGTATGCCATTGAGCTTAAATTTGTGTAATTAAGGTTCCTTGATGTGTTTGTTAGTGTTTTAGGTCAAATATCGAAGAACAGAGGAGAATTGGAGGAAGCCTGAAACCCGACCCAGGCCTACGATAGCATGATAGATGGCATAGATAGCCTTCTAGTTTAAGCTTTTGAGGCACTTTTTAGACTTTTCGATCCCTGAAAAACCTTAAGGTTACCCCAAATGGTGAAGACTATATAAGGTCTAATGATGTAACCCTAAAGGAGCTTCAGATTCTGTCATATTTGGAAGACTCTAAGAGAGAGAAGGAAGAAGAGAGAAGAGGAAGAGAAGGAGAGAGGAAGCAAGTCTTCGTAGCTGCTACCTTCCCGAGTCATTCGATCTCTTTTAAGTGATCGATTCTTTTCAACTTTGCATTTTTTTACTTTGAATATTAAGAGGAACATGAGAATGATGATTATGGGTTTTGGATTGTTGATGATGTTCTAACTTTCTTTAGGGATTTTGAATTGATTCAATGATAATCTAGTTATCATTTGTGCTGATTAATTGAGTGTTGTGATTAATTTCAATGCTTGCATGTCTCGATAATAAGCTAAGAGGGTGAATCAAATAAAAATGAATGGGTTGGATTAATGAGAGTTAAGCGAATCAATAAGCGACACGATTAATTAAATCAGCAATTTGTATGGAGAGAGATCCCGTGTGAGGACCCTGTTGTTCTAGACACTTAAGAAGAGATCCTGTGTGAGGACCCCATTGTTCTAAGACACTTAAGAACTAATTAGGTTATGGGATGATTGTTAATTATGGGTTTACATTTTCAGCTACTCGATTTAATTAGGTATTATTAATTAGGGTCTAGTGATTATAACTCTAGAGAGAATAATTTGTTCCTCGATAGTCTAGAAATGACACCATATTAACACTTAAGTGACTGGATTCGCATTAATGATAGGACAAATCCCTTCCTTCATAATTGATTAATTCTCTTGATTGATTTTCAATTGTGACTTTTGTGTCGTTCAACTTTAATTTTGTTTTGTGTTTTTTACAAGTTAATTTTCCAAAAATCATATTTTCATGTTTATTTTACTTTTATATTTTTATTTTTATTTTTTTTAATTTTTGTAAACCTTAGAGAACTTAGGATTAGATTCATTCACACCTCCTCGTGGAATCGAACCCTCTTTTACTACAATTCATGACCCTTACATTTGAGGTGGTTGAGGGTTTTAATTAGAGTAAAACTTACTATAATCAATAATAGACTCAAGATATAACAATCACATGTTGCAAATGCTAGAGATAAAATTTTTTCCATATATTTTATTACTTATTAAAATTCTTTCATTAACAGCTAGCCAAAGGATGGAGGATACCTTTAGAATAGCTTATTGAAGCCAAACTATTTTACACCAATATATTTTAGGGGCTTCATTGCTTATTGTAATTCTATAGGAGGAGTTAGAGAAGATACATGAAGGGTGATTGAGCTAAATGATAAAATCACTACTAGTAGGCCTAAGAAAATTAGGATCAAAAGTCATTACTTTATCTCTAGTGCTTTGATTGATATTAAATTTACTCTTTTTGATTAGTTCACTACTAATGATCATTAGTGGAATAAGATCTTTTAGAAGTGAGAGAGCATTGATCTCAGTTAAGGGCCCCAAATAAATCCAGTTGTCTAACTAAAAATTGTTAGAAGGTCAATTACCTAAATTATGTTTAAACAATAATCTTATTTAGTGACTTATCTTAACGATATGAAGTATAGTCCAAAAAGTATCATATTTAGGATCATAAGAGCTTTCATTCTTTAGGTAATATATGTGAATCCATCTGAACCCAATGGATTCTTTATCCACAAAGATCATCCCAAAATCTTTTGATCATTATAATTTTATTACTTAGTTTTAAGGGAACAACTACAAACACACCTTCATCTCTAAGTAAGCAAACATTTCTCCTTGCTACTTTAGCAATATAAGCATTATTAGTGTTTTTAACTTATACGATGCTTCTGATAAATTTTTTATTGCTTTAATTAAACTACCAAGGAAAACAACATATTTTGATTAATATATATGCAATTATTTTAAGATACAGTTTATCAATTGTATCCTTTTAGTAGAAAGATAGGCGTTTTGTTACACCAACTTTCAATCCTCTTCTAGATTCTCAAAATGAAAGGAAAAAATCAATGTAAGTAGGTTTGTTTTAGGAGATTGGAATCTCTAAATAAGTGAAAGGGAGTGATCTTACCTATATACCAATGAGTTTGGAATTTTAATATGATAAATGAGAAGCACTATGGATAAATAAATATGACTCTGTTCCTTGTTCATACTTAATGCAAATATCTTTATGAATGTTCTAATGATTGTCGTTAGACCCCTCACAAAGCAACAATCAAATTTAGAGAAAAGAAGAAGATCATTTAAAAAAACAAAGTATAAATGCCTAGATTTTTGCATTTGACATAGAACGTAAAATTCATTTCTAGGTTAATCATATGCTTCATAAGTCTTAATAATAGTTCCATATTTAAGGAAAATAAATTAGGGTACAGAAGATCACCTTATGTCAAACCTTTAGTCACCTTAATAATCTTTATTAGAGATCCATTGACTAATATGCTAAAAGATATGATTGTAATCCATTATTCATTCCATTTAACAAATTTTGAAAGGAAAGCAAATGTATACAAACTATTTATGATGAATTTCAATTGATAGAGTGAAAAGATTTATAAAAACCCACTTTGATTGCATAACTTTTGAAGGACTATTTTTAGTTATGATTCTTAAATAATTTTTATACTAGGAGAGTGTTATCTCCTATTTTTCTCACATTAAGACTAATCATTAAGAAATAATGATAAGCGGCTTTAGTACTAGTTTGAATATGGATTATAATAGCTTTAAAATGGCGGCTTTAGTACTAGTTTGAATATGGATTATAGTAGCTTTGAAATGATTTTATAAATCGTGTCATAGTATGAGATTAGTTTGAACTTATTTAGGGAAGTAGGATTTCATACTTAGGTCTAAGACTTATAAAGTTCTTGTTGATATCTTTTAGCATGGAACCATTTTAAAAGAATTTCATAATAACATTTGTCATAATATTCTATGTTAAATGTCATAATTTTTAGAAGAAAAAGGCATTAAACCTATCAAGGCTTAGTTTTCTATTTGGCTTAAGGCTAAATAATGCCCTTTCCATATCAGAGGGATTAAAAGGAGAGAGCAGAGACCATTCATTAACACATGAAATTTTATCAGTGATAAACAAATTAAGAAATTTTAGGTAAAAAAAAAAAGGAGTCTTCAGATAAGCCCAAAGTATTTAAGAAGTAATTAAATGTTTCTTGCAATAGTTCATCATGCGAGTGAGCAATGGAGCTAGTTTCTCTTTGGGCTGAGGTAAATCAATGAAGTTAACTTCTTTTTAGATGGAGGTAACCCTATTTCAATTTTTCATTAAGAGAATATACTAGTGAAAGAAAGTAGTGTTTCTATTTCCATCATTCATACATTACACCCTCAATCTCTATTTGAACATTGAGTAATTGAATTCCATACTTTGAATGTATATTGAGAAAGCTAACCTTTCCTCTTTTTAAAGAGTAGGATTTGATGGATCAAGATAAAGAAGCTCTTGAATATGATTTAACTTTCTTTTTACTTCATTACTACTTGTATTATTGTATTTAGATCGATTGAGCAATTTAAACTCTTTTTTGTTTCTTCTTGGTTTTCCTATATATGTATAGGAGCTAGAGCCCTGAAAAGATTGATTAAGAACTTTCATGATAACTCTTTAAAATCCTTCATCATTCATGAAATGATTATTAAATCTAACAATAAAAGGGGTTTTTACTTTTGTAAATAGATTAAGTGTGGATACTAAGGTATGGTATAAAAAGAGGTTATTAAAAACTACCTTGCTCTTAGTGAAAGAGGTCTTCCAATGTGATTTAACCATGGCTTGGTCCATTTTTCCTTAAAAACACTTATTTTATTACTTATTACTCTATGTGAAATAATGCACTTCCATTTTGAATTTTACCACTTTAACATTAGTCATATATTTTCCAAGTTCAACAAAGTAATTTCTATAACATGCATTTCTCTTTACATTCATAGGATGTAAGATGCTATTAAAATCATGTATCATTAACCAAGGACCCTAGATACTTGTATAGATATCTTATAATTTTCCCTGTAATGTCTTCTTTTGAAAGGAAAAGTTAAAGGCATAGATGAAAGTAATTTGAATGCAAATCTTCCTTATAATAACTCTATTCCCAAATAAAGAATTTATTTAGTGGCAATAAAGTTTATAATCATTTTTTTGTGGTTATAAGCTACCATAAATCTCCCATAGTAATGGGAGTAATGATTGGATATAATTGACCATTTACTGCTAAATATCTAAGCTAATTACAACTTTTTTCTTTTAAAAAAGATCCACTAAAGTTGGTTTTATTAAATGCAAGAAATCACTAAGTATTAATTGTTTTTATGGTCTATTAGTCCCTTTTACATTATAAGATAGGAAATTCAATTGGAAGAGATTTTAGAGCCCAAGCCTTTATTCCTCCTTTTGAATCTTCTACTTGTAGTAGCAATGAAATCATTTTAAAAGTTAATGGTTAGAAGAGTTGTAGAGGGGATGCTCTTGATTAAATATGAAGCTACATAATTTAAGGGAACATATTTATCCATGTTAAACACTAATATTGCATAAATATCACCAGGGGATAAGGAAATTTGAGATTTCAATACACCTATAGTTATAGGCTATTCATAAGATTGAGCTAGACAAGTCTCAACTGTACTTAGCACATCCACAAATTGAATTAATTTAGTATTGTCATTCAAAATTGGTTTTGATTATTCCTCATTTTGTAAAGTTCTCTTCTCCTTCTGAATGATTGATTTCTATAAGCTCAAACTAATTATCTAATTGAAATATTCTCCCTAGTAGATTCCGTATGTTTCTTTGGAGATATAACTAAGGTCTCCATTGATGTCAGATATAGATTAAGCCTTTTAAAAGCTCACTATACCTATTGAGCCTTATTAATGGGATCTTCAGGGAGCTCTTGATTAAAATCCAAAATCACAAACACACACTGGAGTTAGAAAGATGACTAAGGCCTAAGGTGGTCAAGTAATAAAATAAAACTTGTGCATATTAATATAGAGAGGAAGCTTTTTATTACTTAGTGACATGAAAATGAGTCCTAGTTTGTCATTTTTAAAGGCAGAAATACATGTTATTATAATGGATTGGACAACTATATAAGATTCTTAATCTTTTAGAGTAGTGATGAACTTTAGTAAAACAAGATTGTTATTTGTAACCATACCCTATTTTAACCAAGAGTTCTTTCAAAGACTTATAGCCTTAACATTGAAAGGAGAAAACATTGGTCTTATATCTAGGAAGAAGCCTATTAGGGTTGTTTTCATTTAGAGGCACCTTCTTGTAGAATATCTAAAAGAGGTGCAACAATGGGGTGACCAAATCTGTTGGAATTGGAAAAAGCCATAATCTAGCTATAAGGATTTTTAATGTTAGTAATGGAATAACTAAGAGCATCTTAAGTTCCTAGTAAGGTTGAGGTAGGGCCTAGCTTAGAGGAGGGATGAGTTTGGAGGGGCTAAAAAAGAGGGTTGGGTTGTTAGTGCACTATGAGAAGTAGGATGCCAACCTAATGGAGGGAAGTTGGAGGAGTTTAGGTTAGAGGTTTGAATGGGAATGGATAAGGGTTTTTACATAATGCCCAATAAGGAAATCAAATAAACTAGAAAAGAAACATAAAAAATGTTATTACTCAAAAAGAGTAAGTTAAAAAGGGCAGGGGGAGCAAAAAAGTAAGGAGTAAACGGAAAAGTAGAGAGGAACCTAAGGAAAGAAGTAGACATAGAAAATGAAGAGAGATAAAATATAGAGTTGGGGATAAAGAAAGCAAAGTAGAAGATTAAGTAAAGGAGCATAATGTAGAAGTAGGAAAGAACAATAAGTAGAGCAGTGAATATGTATGAATAAGAACGAGTTTAGGGAGAAAAGGATGGGACACTTAAACAAAAGAAGTGAACCTAGAGAGATACATTTCAAAATCAGTTTCAGATCAAGATAAAATAGTTAGACAAATATGAAATGGTCATATTAATAAAAGCTCTAATTAGTTAATAGGATAACAGGCATAGATCTCCCCTATGGTTTAAGAAAATTTCAAAAAATTCCCATGATCTTTAAAATTCACGAAAAAATTGTCTAATTTATTTTTAGTCTTCCAGAGAAAGCCCTTCTCTTAGACTTAGGTTTTAAAATAGCAATGAAACACATCTAATATAATCATCAAATTTGGATTAGTCAAATTTCACTAATACATTGACTTAACTCATTTTTTAAACCAAATTTGAACAAATTAATTTTGATTTAAATTAATAATTAAAGATAATCATAATAAATTATTTATTTATAGTATATTTAATTAATTTAGCTCGAGTTTAATAATTATGTTGAATCATCATATACATAACATTTGATTAGTCTATGTTTGATGTTTATACTATATGTGTTTCATCATTGTTTCTTATTCGAAGTTTAGAAAAAAAGGTTTGCTACAAAATTGAATATTAGAAGGAGTTTTTTTTTTGAGAATTTGAAAGATCATGTGAGTTTGTTAAGATTTTTTAAATGATATTGCAGGTTTTTGTCTTTTACTGAAGTTAAATATTTCTTTTTGAAAGTAATATGAATCTTGTACTTTAAAACATTACAAGATGATAAACATCTTTAATTATTTAATCAGAAAGAGTTGGTATACTTTCTAATTTTATATTAGACTTTTAGTATATAGAATTAATTTGTAAGTTTCTTTAATTATAATAAATAACCATTTTATTACAATTAATACTACTAATACTTTTAATAAGGAAACTTGGTATATTAAGATGTAAAATAAATAATAATTTAATATTAATATCTAACAGTAAATTGAAAATAAAATAGAATAGAAAAATAAAATAAAACAAATTTTCATTTTTATTATAAATATTAATTAAATAGATTTTATTTTTATTTCTATTATAAATATAAATGAAATAATTTTTTATCTTTTATAAAAATTACAACAGAAAAATATTAGTAAAATTAAGGGATTCTTAAAATTGAACATCTTCAAATTTCAAACAATAGTCTCAACTCAAGAAAAATAGAGGAATTGTTAAATCCAGACACGCATCAGATCATTTTACATGTGGTGAAAAAGAAGACCAAGCAGAGTTTTCCATTTATAAAAAATAGAAAATTTCAAAGTTGATTATACTTGCCGATTTCAACACATCAGAACCAGTCCCAAGAAGGCGATTAAGATATTGGTTGAAGTGAAATTATCGACCTGTAGGATGATTTGACAATAGGAGTTAATTGCACGACACTTCAAAGAAAACGACAGGTAAGATATATCATACAGCATAGACCATAAAACGGAAGGAAAATATTTTATATGCTGACTCTTGGCTTGGGTGCAGAAATGTCTAACTTTAAAATACTTTTTAGTCGTGGCTGAAACTTAATGTATGTTAGTAATGAGTAAACTAAGGCATAACGCATTAAAGCAATTTAAGTCAGCCAATGGAAATATAGACTTGAAGGTATTAGATTTGGAGAGCCCACTTATATGGAAGATCTACACTATGAACTTAGTGATGAAATATATTTGTGGACTTTGATACCACACTTCAACCTAAAATTTTAAGATATTAAATTTATGAGTCATTTTTATTTATATGTCATTCATTAGTTCCATTTCTTTCCAACGTGAAGGATAAATTGTTTTGTGTACTTATATTCTGGCGATGTTTATTGTTTAGCGTTAGATCAAGTGTCTTTCGCGACATATATTGCCTGACTTATGTCAAATTTTTCGTGAAAGATTCATTTAATATTAAAATTGAACAGTTTGGGATTCCCCACTAATGTTTTTTAATGAATATGAATAATAAATATCTTTCGAACTCATTATTTGCAATTTTAAATGTCCTAAATTTGAAACGTATAATCAAATTATAATATTTTAATTTCATACAATTATTGTAACGAGTAAAAGATATAAAACTCTTATAAGAAATTTTTAGAAAATATCCTAATTTTAATTTTTAAAAATTCTTCTAGTTTTCTATTTTTAAAAACCCTTTTCTCTTATATTTCAATTAAAAACTGACAATGAAATATATATAATATGAATATCAAACATAGAATAATTAAATGTTAACAATATGATAATCTAACTTAGCTTTTAAACTTAATTTGAAAAACTTAAACTCGATTTAAATTAATAATTTAACATAATTATAATAAGCTATTATTTTGGGTAGGATTTGATCAGCTCGATTCGATTTTAAAAAGTTGCATGAAATTGTCATGAAATAGCATTTAACTCGTCTAGGTGTGATGTTTATATGGCATGTATTTCTTCGTTATTTTTTTAACTTGAATTTTGAAAGAATTATTCTTTTTCAAAATTCTTAAAAAAAAGAATTTTAAAGATTAAAATTTTTTTATAAAAATTCTTAAATTGTACAGGAGCTTTATGCCTTCTACCTTTATTGTAATATGATCTAGTTTTTTATATTATAGGAAGATTTTATAATAAGTTCTATGCTATTTAAACTATTGTACTAAGGAAAGCTTTAATTGATATTTTGATGATAATAAAACATAAATACTACTAATAAATTATTATTTTGATGAAAACCAATATTCTTATACTTCATGAAGATACTTAAACTCAAGAAGATACTTTATGAAGTTGATAAAGAAAAGTTAAAATTTTCCAAAAGTGAATATCAAGTCAAAAATAAAAAGGATTAGTATATATATATATATATATATATTGGCATTTATCTTGTCTTAACATATCTTAAATCATATCAATTTAGAATCATATTTAATAGAGGGTATGGATTCGATATCGGTAGATAAATATGAACTTACGGAATTAAAGTACTTTTCATTTTAAACGTTACGATATGGATGTCACACTGATATACCTATAAAATAGGAAAGAAAATATCCTAATTAGTATCGTCTAAAAGCCATTAGACTCAATTAATAACTTAGGACTTGTTAGGTTTGCAAGGATGGTCCAATTATGCAATTTGAACTTTTCATTTTTTAATTCACAAACCATTAAGAATTTGGCTATGATTTTTAGGGAAAAGACATCAATTTATAGGATTTTTTAAATTTTTATGAAAAATGTCTTTGAAATTGTATTTTTGGTGACTAAAATATATCTTCAATGATAAAAAAAAAAGGTTAGTCTTAGAATTTGACAATTTTTATACCAAATGAAAGTTGATAATGAGTAGAACAACTATTATAACTATAAGAAACTCAAATTCTCAACCAATAAAAAAAATTAAAGAAATTTTATTTTGAAGCCCTAACTTCTATTTTCTTTAATCAGCAGTAATACAAGCAGCGACTTGCTCCTAGATCATAGGGATTTTGCTTCAGACATCAAAGGGAGCCTAATGGTGATGTTGTTGGTTAACAATACTCACCAGAGGCGTTAGATTGAATATCTAAATTTTTCTCTAATTTTCCTTCTCGATTTTTTCATAATTTTGTTGTTATTATGAGGGAAAAAATAGGCATAGTTGTGACGAACTCAAAAAGAGGAGTTTGTTGCTATATGTGGTTGGTTGGTTAGAGTAATCTACGGTGAAGTATAGAGGAAAATGATGGTTTTGTGAATACTAAACTTGGGGGTTGTAGATGAGGGAATATTCAGATCCTTAGGTGATCAAGTTACAAGTTCTGAAAATTAAACATTGGGCCTAAGGATGGTGATTAGACGCAAAGGTGAACAGGCATATAGAATAACAAAGTTAAAGGATTGCTCAGATTTGGAGATGAGTAGCTATTGGTTCGAGATGATGAGTTAGGTCATCTCCAACCAACACACTTGTTGGATGCATTTTTCTCATTAAAATTAATGGCATTTTCCCTTAATTTCTGGATTAATAATTGGGTCTTATACATA
>JANITW010000002.1:40430489-40448871 GCA_027564335.1 Erythroxylum williamsii
CTTAAGTAAATGTCATTCAAGCTAGCTGAAATTTATGAATATCATGTGAAACTATATGAAGCGTCTATAAAGAATCTCAAAAACTTTTAGTGCAGTCAATACAACGAAATTTCAACTTAATACTAGGTTTAAGTTAAAATCTAACAATTTTTTCTATCATATTGATCGAACCTCTCAGTGTACTTAGTTTCTATCTCATCATCCTGCTTAATGGGTTTGGTAACCTCACTAGTGACAGATCATCAAAGAAGTCTTTTGTTTAGAAAATTACACTTCTCTTGAGCACATAATTCAAACAATAAAAAATCACACCAATAAGATGAGTCATAGAGTGAATTATCTTATGCAACCAAGGAAAACCAAAGGATGAAGTGTGAAAAAAAAGGTATCCAAACCTGAAAAAGATTGAGAAAACAAATCTCAAAAATAAATTCTGGAGAAGTAAAAACCTTGGGTTGCAAGAAAACCAACCTAAAAAGGGCTTAACCATGTGATCAAACCAATTTGGACTATTTAAGTTCAATTGGGTCAAGCAGGAGAAGAATGGCTAACATGGCGTATTGTGAGTGGCTGTGGGATGCTGATGTGATGAGAGCAGAGTCTTAGTGCATACGGTATGTGTGAGTGGACTAGCCGGCAGCAACTTCAAGTGGAGTCGTCTTGATAAGAGGAGTCTCCTATTATGGTTAAAAAGGAACTGAGCAACAAATGCTTATACATAGTGAAGATTAATACAACCCAAACAAGAAGACCAACTAACTAAAACAAGTACAAAAATCACTAGAAAATGATTAAAATTTATAAAAATTGACTTAAAACTAATAAAAAATGAATTGTTTTATTTATATATTGTTGTAAATCATAATAAGAGAGATATATGTATTCATAAACACAATTATGAGATTAGTTAAGAAAAATTTATAGAAAAAAAGAACTTAACACCTAAAGCATAATATATAAGTTGAAAAAAACATTTACATTAATTAGAATATATTATCTTTCCCCTTATATCGCACAAAGGATAAACGATTTTTCTGTAAAAAATTGTGTGTAATAATTCCTTAAAAAAAGAAACATTTATTAATGTACAGCACATTTACAGTGACAATCTTCACTGTTGAAGGAACTGAATCTAGCAATTACAGCTATAATTCCTTTACATATATTGGCTCTAAAATACATACAAAATATTCAAAACGTCTGTTAACCTTAATTGCTTCGGTCGAATATCGAATTGAAAGTCATGGTAGCATTAGACATCTCAATTCCTGAAGATGAAGATGAACCTTCCAGTTTCCCCAAACCTGCCGATGTTGTATAAGTTGAATTCTTCATGTCCGGCTTAGCTAGGCCACCTTTGTAACCCGTCAATTCAGAAATCAGGCCAGGTCTCGATATTTTCTGGTCATCAACATCTATATCACTAATCAGCATCTTCACCACAGCAGACATGGATGGCCGGAGCTTTGGCTTATCTTGTGTGCAAAGAAGGCCAATTTTCAAATATCTGCAAGCCTCTTCTTTATTATAATCTCCATTCATAGATTCGTCTACTAAACTCAGTAGCTCTCCTTTTTCATGAGCTATCCATACCTGCATTTTTCACCTTTTCTTTATGGGGAACTCTGGCAATACTTATACACTTCTATAGAGAAAAAAAAAACTCAAGTAGGTCTCAATCTAACAAAATTCGGTCAATAGGAACATCTATATGGAATGTTGTAGATAACATGAAATTGTCCGTCGACATACTGTAAATCGAACAAGGATACATTTCAAAGGAGTCCGCATGAAGCTAGCTAAGTAGAGAGAAAAAGACAAAACATATTGAAACATACTAGGATTACATAGAACACCTCAAGTTGAGCCTCACTCTGGAAACAATGTGCATATGTTATCCAGATTTCTTTTTTAAAACGCAATACGCCGTTCTTCACAAATTTTGTTTTAGACACAGGATATATCTACCGATTAGTGTCATTTGTCATCAACGAGAATACATTATGTCAACTACAAGTATATATAAAGAAAGCCTCCATGTTCACAAGACAACAGTTATTGATCACGCAAACCAATACAAGATACAAAATGAAGCATGTGGAAGAAGACCATACTCTTTCAAGAAGATACTGCTCTCCTGGAGGTAACCTCCTGTTCGTGTTGGACTTCCCACAAACAATTTCTAAGAGCAATATGCCAAAGCTGTATATATCTGCTTTCCTTGTAACTTGTCCTCGAATAGCATACTCAGGAGCTAGGTAACCTCTGCATCATAAAGAATGGTAGCAATTACTTCAATGCATCAAAACCAAACTTTAGGATCATCTCTATGGAAAACAAGTCATCTATATGATTCTCAATCAAATATTACGCACTCAAAGCTCATATGTAATCATATTCAAATGAATCAGACTGCTTGTCCGCTGAAGCAATGAAACAAGAATACTAGAAACATCCACTAAACTTACGCAGTTCCAGCAACACGTGTACTAATGTGAGTCAGGTTAGCTGGGAAAAGTTTTGCAAGACCAAAATCTGAAATTTTTGGTTGAAGGTTCTCATCAAGGAGGACATTACTTGCTTTGATATCCCTATGAACAATATGCGGCTGAACTTGCTCATGAAGAAATGCAAGACCCTTAGCAATACCAATGGATATTTTACACCTTGTATTCCAATCGAATTGGATACGACTTTGGCCTCCGTCTAAAAAGTAAAGAGAAATGTTTATTATTCAAGCAATCACTGAACTCGAATCAGGATTAGATAGTAAATTTACCTAGAAGTGTCTGTGCAAGACTGTGATTCTCAAGATAGCCGTAGACTAAAATTCTATGATTCCCTTCTGCACAACAACCATACAACTTAACCAGATTTTCATGCTCGACATCTGAAATTATATTAATTTCATTCAGGAACTCCCTCTCCCCTTGCCTTGAGTCAGCTGATAGTACTTTTATGGCAACAACTGTATCATCCTTGAGCCTTCCCTGTTAATTTGGCAACAATTTTGTAGGAGTAAGTCAATAGAGCAAATATCATGAAACAATTAAGAAACAAAACCGACTATCTGTGAAGTATCCAGAAGCAACAACATGTTTAGTCACCTTGTAGACACAACCAAAACCCCCCTCCCCAATTTTATTCATGGGACTGAAGTTGTTGGTTGCTATTCGCAACTCTCTGTAGGTGTACAACAACTTGTGCTGAATGCCTGATACTCCTGCAAGAAACAATTCATTGGAGGCTTTTCGTTGCAAAAGTATTGAATTAAAAAAAATTATTCAACCATCGTTGTGTGCATCATGACACTTACTGGCAATACTGGAGTAGAAAATATAAAAAACCTAGAGGAGAAAATCCCAGTTTTCACTATGTATAAAAGCTTATGAAATTCTCTGTTGTTGTCTGTTATCTATGTCAAAATAAGCAGGTCCTGACAGAAACCTATTATGAATTAGATTCTAACCAACAAGAAAATGAAATAACAAGTCAGCTCAGCTGCATACGGTCATCAACTTCTGTAGCTCGCTTAACTTGGGAAGCCCCCTTCTTTCTGAAAATTGACGATAAACAACTCATACCCAGATTGTTTATGCAGACTGAGTGTTCCTGAGAAATCAAATCCCCACACAGCTAACAGCTCCTGAGATGTCATTTCACAAACCCATCAACAAGAGCCAATCATTGCCTCCAGTTAATCATCACGAAACAATTTCAGAAGGAGAGAAAGTAAAGGGCCTAACAGCAGCTAATGAGCCAGAAGATGAATTCTCAAGTAACAATCCGTAAGGCCAAGCATAACGAAACAATTGCTAAAGCATTAGACAAATCACAATACTACAATAATAACTAAAGCTTCATGCGAAGTCTGTCAAAACAGTGTGAATTTTTTAGATGAACTTAAATAACACAAGAAAACAAAAGAAACTTATAATCAACGGAATGAAGCAGCCCTCAGTTGACATATCTATCAGCGTCTCAATATTGGACTACAAAAAAAAAACAGGAACTGTTCATCATAGATCATTTCACGTTCAACTTTTATAGCACATTAACAGCACAGATTCAAGGTAAAGCATGCAGTAAATACACTTCGTTGTTCCAATCAGATGGCTTTTTTACGTGCAATTCCTTTCACCATACAATGCATAGTTCCACAGAAAGTAATCACTTCAAGTAAGGAACTATAATGACATGAATGTGCAATTTTTCTTTTTATTTAGCTGAATCGAACATTTTAATTGCAAAACCGCAGACGGGGAACTTACTGTAAGAAATCAGAGCCAATTTGTAGAGCAGATGTTAAAAACACAAAGGAACCTTAAAAGGCATCCAAAAGCAGAGGAACTTTCAATCTGCTGATGTTATTAATAAGAAAAAGGTAAAACAAAAAGCGAAGTCTGTCACAGAACCTGGAAAAAAGAACTCGACAAGGTGCTAAGGAGTCACCAGCCAAGCACCAACATGGATCTTGAGTCTTGACAAAAACTTCAGGCCTCAACAACTCTGAAGAAATTCTGAATCCAACAAGAAAGTAAGATCTTGTTCATAATACTCAGAATCAACCAACTACCATAGTTGAAAAAATTACACCTTAAATCGACCAAAGTAACTAAAAAACGATAGAGACACGAGAAACCGACATTGATTTTGCGAAGCACAGAAAACGGAGGACAAGTAATAGGACAAGAAAGTTTGAAGCTTGAACTTTGTGGCTGTTGGCCTATGGAAGTTAAAACAACAAGAGGTACGGACAACGGTTGAAGTCAACACGTTGACTTGGTGTTCTATAGTTTTCAGTTTGGTACACAGAAATACTAACAAAAATAATAAACCCTCACAAAAAAAAAAAACCATTTTCTTTTACCCTACCTTTCATCGAAGCTTCTTTCCCTTAATTCCTCGGCAACCAAACAACCAACATAGAAGAAAATGTACCCTTTTGGTTCCTGGTGTTGCCGACTGGCAGCTTGCAGATGTCAATTTGAAAGCTTTCTTTAACTCGTTGCACGTTCACAGTGTTGTCTTGTCCAGGTATTGGTCTTTGCAATAAGAGTGTCGTAAAGGAAACGAAGCAAACGCCCTTTCTCTACCTCTTCCATTGGCGTTCTGTCTCGTACTTCCACGACTTGTCATGATGCCAGTCAAAGAACTTGTGGAAATTGCAAAAACGATAACCTCCATTTCATTGGCTGATATATATTGAGATGTAGTGAGAAATGAGTCCACTACATTCCGTTGATTATAAATTTAATTAATTAACCCTAAATCTAAAGAGCCCAGCCTATAAATCCTTAAATTGTCCATTAAAAACTCTTTTTCACTTTCGTTGACGGCATTGAAATGTAGAGAGTCCAGTACAGAGACAGTTTCATTGTTGGCGGAATTTTAAAAAAAACATTTTGAATATATTAACTTATTAAGCCTTAAAGGTAGTTCAAAATGTTTCCAGATGTACAACTTGTGATACTCCATGCTAGTGACTACTATGATATACAAAAGTACATATAAAAGTTTTAACCAAGCACTAGACATCTACACATTCCAATAAGTGAGTTCCTGCTTTTGTAGGGTGAGTTTCTGCTTTGGTAGGGTGATCTCTAGCCCAATATGATGTATCAATTGTTTACAAAATTGCTCTATATGAGTATTTTTGTCTTGAATTATTATGAGATTCCTCATATCCCATGTAAATGTGACTATTGATGATTAAAATATCCAGAGGCATTGCCTTCCTATGTTGTTTTTGTAGTTTACTTGATAGATTTGATCATTGTCCAAATTGTCTAGATTAACAGCTAAGGTACATCTGCCAAGTAGTTCCCTCCATATGTCTAAAATTTATAAGCATTTGCAGTATAAATGTTTGATTATTTCCTTGGCATTTTTGCATAAGCAACACCAAAATAGTTCTTAATTGACCTTCCTTTCATTGTAATCCATAAAGTAAAAGTTGCACGAGGTAGAAGGTAATTAGACCAAAATAGCTTTGGTCTAGATAGCTTAGGAAGATGTTTGAATAACCATTTCTTACAAGAAGAACCTAAGAAGTTACTATCAAGTAAGTGTTTCCAAATGTATTTATCAATTTTAGCATTGCAGTGAGTTCCACAGATTTCATTAACAATTGAAATGGACAGTGATGTGTTCTGAAAGTTTTCTTTATAGATAATAGTTGCATCTACTAAAGTGTTCAAAGGAATTGAAGTCCTTAGGAATTTATCATCATTGAACTTGTTTAATGGTCTAACGGAGACCTAATTGTCATACCAAAAGATAGCAGTTTATCCATTTCCAATTAGGTCCTATGCTTCTCTATTAGGTTTAGGGTGGCCTTGAGAGTAGTCCACAACCCAGATGCTCCTATGCTTAATTAAATAGGCATGGATCCATTTACTTCATAGAGATTGCTTGTCCTCAGTTAGTCTCTAGAGTCTTTTGCTTAGCATGATTGTGTTCATAGTTTTAATAGAGTAAATTCCCAGCCCTCCTTGAATACGTGGTGTAGATATTTCTTTCCATTTCACTATAGCTTTGTAGTTCCTCCCATTGCCACCACTCCATAGGAAATTGTTGGATATGTTGTCAATGGCTTTCAATATTGCATTTAGAAAGGCTACATGAGCAACCCAATAGTTATTGATGGAGCTGACGATATAGTTAATAAGTTGGATCCTGCCAGTTCTTAATAGGTGATTAGAACTCCAAGATGAAATTCTGGTTTAGATTCTATCAAGCTGCTTAGTGTAGTCTCTTACTATAAATTTATGTGGAGATATGGGGATGCCTAGGTATTTCATTGGGAACTCTTGAAGTTGAAAATGGCTGGAATCATGTAATGAGGATCTAAGGCACTCTTGGATAAGAATAAATTGCTTTTGGAACAGTAAACTTCCAATCCTGAGTCTCTTTGAAAGATCTTTAAGGCTTTCATCAAAATAGAGATAGAGTTTGCACCAGGTTTAGAGAGTAATATCAGATCCTTTGTAAAACAAAGATGGTTAGTTTAAATTTGCTATACTTTGAGTGATATATGAAATGCTTTGCCCTTGTAACTACACTTTAATTGACCTCATGGAGAGTTTGCATCACTAAGGAAAAGATGTATGAAGATAAGGGATCTCCTCACCTTATCCCTTAACAACTTTAAAAAAAAATTGTAAGTTGCCCATTCACCAAGAAGTTGTGTGAATATGAAAATACATAGAAATCCCAATGCTTGTAGGAGATTTGTGATGAAGCACCAATCAACATTATCATAAGCTTTATTAAGATCTATTTTGATACAATAATTGGGTCTGCTTTTCCCCTTTGAATTATTAGCAATAAGTTCTTAAAGTATCAGGATATTGTCACCAATTACTCTACAATGTATATATGCACTTTGATTGTGGCTAATATGCTTATGAAGGACTCCTTTAAGCCTTTAAGATAAAATTTTGGAGATGATCTTGTAAAAGTAATTACAACAAGCAATGAGTTTGTAAATAAAGAAACTGTTTAGCTCACCAGTCTTTGGAACTAAAATTACAAAGGTCTTATTAATCTCTTTGAGTAGGGTAACTTTATCAAAGAGTTCCATCATAGCTTCAGAAACCAATTTACCTGTAAGAGACCATATTTCGTTGAAGAATTGGCATTGAAGCCATCTAGCCCTAGAGCTTTATGAGGATGTAGAGATGCTAATGTTTCTTTGATATCCTACATAGAAATATGTCTAGCCAGATGAGAGGCATCTTCTGGTGAGATAGAATCCTCTAAAACCAATTCAAGGAATTATTTGGATGATTTTACCTTATAAGGTTTGCTTATAAACTCTTTGAACTAGTTATAAGCTCCCTGCATAATCGGTGATTAAGAATCAAGGACCCCATTGTTGTATTTGATAGAGATGATTCTATTTTTGTCCTTTCTTGAGATTATTGCTTTATGGAATACTGAAGAGTTCCTATCTCCACATTTCATCCATTTCACTCTTGCTCTTTGTTTACTCAAAAAGCCAATGCTTGAGAGTAATGGTGTAATACTTCCCTTTCTTTTACATCAATTGTCTGATTTCTAGGATTGGTGTATTGGAGTTATTGTATGGACTCCAACTCCCTTCTTGTAGTGTTTACTAGGTGGTGTACATTGCCAATGCTCATGCTAAATAGTGATTTCATATCCTGCTTGATAAGTTGTATTTTCTTGGAATAAATGAACTACTTAGAACCTCGAATGTTTTCTCTTAATGTAGTCCATATACCCTCTTTAAAACTAGCCAGCTATATGAGAAAATCATTGAACCTAATGGATGAATACATCTGTCTACAGTTTAAAAAGTGAGAGCAGGAGTATGATCCGATAATAAATTAGCACTAAACTTTGGAAAACAATTAGGGAACATATTTAGCCATCTTATATTTTCCATACTTCTGTCTAGCTTCTTCCTTATCAAGTTAGGACCAGATTGCTTGTTGGTCTATATATAAAAGCAGCCTCCCATTGAAATGTCAATGCATTAAGCTTCTTCTAAGTAATTATCAAATTCCCTACATGGATAACATACTGCTCTCAAACCTTCAGCTTCCTCAACCTTTAATATGGAATTGAAGTCTCTAGATGTCATCTGCAGGGTGGAGTTAGAGCTGGCAATTTCTTTGATGTGGTTCTGTAGGAAGTTTCTTAAGTAAGCATTGTTATATGCATAAATAAGGGAGATGCACACTCTTTGATTGTACAATTGCAGGGAGATATCTAAATATACCATTTGGTCTATTATGCACTAAGAGATGACAATGATTGCATTAGACTCATAAAGGACAAAGATTCTACCATTTGGATGATAGGAAAGATCAGAAATATATTGCAATTTAGCTAGATGATAATGTAACAGGTTACACTCTTCACTCTTTATTATTATTTCCAAAATATCAGTTATGCTAACTTTGTTCTACAATATCATATCTCTGATCACTAGATGTTTATTAGGGGTATTATTCCCTCTGATGTTCCAAGTGAGAAAGATCGTGAGGTTATCACCCATAGGGAGAGTTTTTTCTTACAGTTTGATTTGTTTCTTCTTATAGTTGTCTCAAATTATGGTATCACTTGTGGTTATTACCATTTTGTGCAGGAGACTCATTAGAATTATTCAATGAATTTCTAGAGATTTGTTATATCATAACATTTTTGTTTGACTTCATCACCCGTGTTGACTTTTTTGGAGTTTTAGTAGGTATGCGATTGTTAGAAACAAGAGGGGATTTAGTATCTTTACTAGATTTCTCTATATCATAAATTTCATTAGTACTGATGCTTGCTACTGGTGGATTTTGCGTTCGCACAGCTTCTTTACTTATTTCCATCATCTCAACAATATCAACTGAAGTGGAATCCTGAGCAGTGTTTTTATTCTCATCCATATCTCCATTTATAGCTTCCACATTAATTGACGAGCTAGACACTTGGATCATGGTTCTATTTGCATTAGTGATACAAGGTTCAACATCAACATTGGCAGCATACTTCTCATTAGTTGTTAAAGTTAATTCATGGTAACTGCCAGTTTTAAATACTCTCCCTATAGGTACCCATTTTTGCTTTTTACCAAGCTGTAGTTTCTAAAAGTATGTGAATTTCGACTAGTCTTCAATGGCTTTCATATCCTTATTTAACATGATAAAAAGAACGACATTAGGCTAGTTTGTGAATTAATTTATCAATAGAAATACTCTATCATAGTTAACCCTATTATTTTTAGTTATTACCTGATCAAATGCAATGGGTGTCCTCATAAAACTTACTAAGTAGCTTAAATCACTAGTTGTCCAGTATTCAAAAGGGACCTTATATAGGTTTAACCATATAGGTATGTTATCAAGTTTCAATTCCTCTAACTTGAGACGTGGTTTCCATAACTGTAGTAGGAGAGGTTTATTTTGCACATGCCATGGTCCAGATTGTATAACTTCCTTAGCTTCTTCATAGTTGAAGAATTTAGATAGAAAAACATCAATCAACATTCACCATTACATCTACTAACCCGTTTTATCTGTATGCGTTGAAAGCCCAATTTTTCATTATAAGGAAAGCTACTTTTTTTCTTTTTATTTGAATATTAATTATTTAATTCCTTTTTAACAAATTATCGTCAGGATTTATTATCATTTTTTGCATGATCCCGAAAATTTAGAGTTCTTTTTGCACCTGCCTTAAATATGTCCATGTGAGGGGAGACAATCTTATGCTCAAATGATTCACTCAGTGGACAAAATACCAATTTTTGCTTAGACTTAGTGTCACCTACAACCTGAGTCTATGTCTTGCGGATGGGAAGTTTGTTATGGCTAGTGGAGGGATTTTCAGAGCTTAGAGTAGTGATATGTTTGATAGCTATATTGGTGGTTAATGGCGGGAAAGTGTGTGTACAAAGGATCCATCTTTTGAATGATGGATAAAAGAGTGTATTTTTGGTCAAAGAAGCAAATTTGCACTAACAATGCAGAACTATGGTGAAAAGGTAGAAATAAGGAATGTCTAAACAAAGTTGAAGTTAATTACAAAAAGTAGTGGATTAGAATGAAATAGTTTAGGAGGTGAATACAAAAATGTTAAGCACCAGACAAACGAGAGTGTAGTGGCAACAATGACAAACTATTGGATAAAGAGAAGGGCAAAATGAACAAAGGTGTAGTGGTGAAGAGGAAAGAAAGGTAAGTAAGCAAGAGTTAAGAACACCTAGATGATTCAATCACAGATAAAAGAACAAGAGGGAGATCTGAAGGGGACGTGAATCTTCATACAAGACCTGCATTCATATTGAAGAGGAAGAGATGAGCAAGAGCTTCTCTCTCAATATAGGTCATTTTAGGGGAATATTTGTAAAGAATATATGATGATACTATTAAGAATTTTTCCTTTTGTTTTAGTCTTTAGTGGTACAAAGATGGAAGACATGTGATGTATGGAGTTGGCCCAATGTAATCAATCCTGAACATCTTTAATAGTAGATTATTCCACTTTGGTTACAAAAGAAACCCAGAATTTATAATCCCCTTAAGATGATCCTTAATAGACATGAATTGAGAAGTTTGATATAGAATACCTTCAAATAACCTTTCACTCTATCATTTATTACTACAATTGTGAGGGAGTAAGAGGTGAGAGACTTGTTGCTAGAGGTGAGAGACTCGTTGCTAGAGGTGAAGAGTGTGATGCTGAGACTAGAGTCTGGAGACAGTGCCCAAGTGGTTCTGAAGACGATGAAAGACTAAAGCTCTCGCTACTTTAGAATGATACCTCTGTATGATGTTGGAAAATTAGGATAGGATCTGATCCCGATAGTAACGATAAATCTTTTTCATATTTGATTTTCCAAAAATTAAGATCATTTTAATTTTATAAAATGATTCATGCATAAATCATAAAAAACCATGAATCTTAATTCGTACCTTATGGCAAAGCTTGATCATATTCTTGTTGTATCTCTCGAATCGTTTCTGAAATGGATCTATCTCAATCATCGTAACTGCACAATTGTCTAACCTCTAACGATATGAAAAAAATAGGTTAAGAGAACTCTGTAACTCTTACAGAAAGGTTTAAGCAAGAGTGCTAGCTACTTTAGAGCTTAAGTCTATTTACAATAAGTTTTAGACATTTTAGTAATTTAATTAAATTAAATTCTAATTTTAATTAAACTTTAATTAGAATTACAAATAATTCTAATTAAATACCAATTATGCCCAAATAAGATTAAATACCTTATATTATCCCTTATTTATTAAATATCTCATATTTAATCATATAATTTCTCAAATTTTATAATCCAGTTCAACTTGATTAAAATATCTTTGCTCTCTTCAACTGGTTCTTTATGTGTGACCCATCCGATTTTTAAATATGTTGGCAATGATTATAAATTATAATTATAATTCATAATTAGAATTAGATAAATTAAAAATCTTTTACTTTATCTGTTATTCTCTAATTAAACAATTTATAATCATAGATCAAGATTGGCGTCTCGCAATATATCATTACTACCTAAATATTTAGGAATGTTAAAATAGTTTCGACTAACCTTTTCAAGTATAATTTTTTCACATAATTCAATCCTTTCATCATACAATGTTCCAATTAGATAAAGCATAAAATTAATGGATAATCTATTTTAAGTCCAATCATATTAGGTCTTTGCCATTAGTTATTGATTCAGTTAATAACATTTGCAAACTATTTACAAAGCATCATTCCACCTTGGCCAAGGGTCTTCCTAATCAATATTAATCAAGAATAATAGAACATTATCCTTATTTACTTTAGGGTGATGAATCCTATCTTGATAACACAATTACCTCCATATAGTTTATGCTATATCCAATGACTACCGATTGAATAAATTATGAGTAGAATACGTCATAAGTAGTATCAAAGCATAGAAATTCATATATAAGATAGCTTTGAAGACCTCAAGTCCAAGGATAATTTATAAAATCATCACAATGAGAATTTTCATAGACATAAAAGCAATGTTCTAAACTGATTTCTTTTGTAGGATCAGTCATTGAATTTTTCTCTAATAAGCACCTACATATTTGTTTAAATATCTCCATACTTTAGTCTATAAGATCGACTACTTCCTTCATAAGAAAAAACAAAATGTGTGTTAATCTTTTTACATTCTATTAATGTCCAGATTTAATAGGAAGATGATTAGGAACAATTTGGAGATAATACATAAATGTAATATGAATCTCATAATTATAATCTTACTATAATCTCATTTGTAATGTATAATTATCCCATAGACTTTATCATATATATCTAAACATGTACAAGATAAAGAATATTGGACCCCACTTCCGAAGCCAAACATTTGAAGTCGTAAAACGTGTACTTGTGCTTATTACCATATATGGTTATTCTAATTAACCCTTATTAGTCATCCTCAGTTCATCTTCATATAATTTGTAAACCTATCTCTCTAATTTACTCCCCATTGAGAATCATCTCAATTGAAACCCTACAGATCTAGATATATATTCAAAATGCCAAAGCATGTTCAGTAAAATAACATCAGTCCGTACTATTCCAACAGATTCCCTCACTTTCCTTCAGTCAAATTTTTTTTCAATCAATTTGGAATGCTTCCAATTTTTGTTGAAAGATAGCACAATTTGATTAGGAATCTATTGTCTCAAGGATCACTTTGTTTAGAGGTCAGATAACAAAGATTGGGTCGAAGGAAATCAATCAAGGTTCAGTCCTCAATCATATTGAACCTGTTCGGGACAAAATACATAACTTGCTCTGGGGATATTGAATCAAGGTCATTATTAGAGGGTTTGAAAGAGAAATTTAATATCTACAACTTTCATGAAGACCTTGAAGACAAATTCGATCATCTGCAGGATCAAAAGTGGACTAGACGATAGGGTCAGACGAAACCAGATGAAGGGACAGACGAATTGGAAAATTTGTCATAACTTTCCATAGAGATGTCTAATTAAGGTGTTCTTTGGATGGTTCGAAAGAGGATTTTAAAATCTACAACTTTTATGAAGCTTTGAAGATAAATTCGATCACATATAGGGTCAAAAGTGGACCAGATTATAGGATCAGATGAAACCAAATGAAGGGACAGATGAATTGGAAAAATTGTCATAACTTTCCATAGAGATGTCTGATTAAGGTGTTCTTTAAATGGTTCAAAAGAGGATTTTATGATCTACAATTTTTATGAAGACCTTGAGGATAAATTTGATCATATATAGGGTCAAAAATGGGACCAGACGATAGGATTAGATAAAACTAGATGAAGGGTCAGATGAATTGGGAAAATTGTCATAACTTTCCCTAGAGATGTCTGATTAAGGTGTTCTTTGGATGGTTCGAAAGAGAATTTCAAGATCTACAACTTTCATAAAGACTTGAAGACAAATTCGGCCATCTATAGGGTCAAAAATGGGACTAGATGATAGGATTAGATGAAACTAGACGAAGGGTCAGACGAATTGGGAAAATTTTCATAACTTTTCCTAAAGATGTCAGATTAAGGTGTTTTTTAGATGGTTCGAAAGAGAATTTCAAGATATACAACTTTTATTAAGGTCTTGAAGACAAATTTGATTATCTATAGGGTCAAAAATGGGACTAGACGATAGGGTCAGATGAAACCAAACGAAAGGTTAGACGAATTGAGAAAATTTTCATAACTTTCCCTAGAGATGTCGGATTAAGGTGTTCTTCAGATGGTTTGAAAGAAAATTTCAAGATCTACAACTTTTATTAAGATCTTAAAGACATATTCTATCATCTAAAGGATCAACATTGGATCAAAAGATGTAAGATAAACAGTACCCAGAAGAAGTTTCAGTTTACATAAGAAGATACAGAAAGTCAACATAAGAAGAAGCAGAAGGTCAACCTAAGAAGAAGCAGAAGGTCAACATAAGAAGAAGTAGAAATCAATCTAAAAAGAAGTAGAAGGTCAACATAAGAAGAAGCAGAAGTCAACTTAAGAAGAAGCAAAAGGTCAATATAAGAAGAAGCAGGAGTCAACTTAAGAAGAAGCAGACTACACTCCTAAGCATCTTCACTTATAAGGGTTATAACTTTCGACTCCGATGTCCAAAAATTTCATACTATATACCATTGGAAAGTTAGAAAGATAAGATATAACTTTCTAGAAGACAATTTTGTTTAATTCAGCCTAGATCAATACAGTTTTTCTTCTGAAGTCAAAACACAAATTTTACCCCTATGAAAGACTTGAAATTTGCACTGTACAAACTTGGAATGTCTTTAGCGTATCCATTCAACTACCGAATTGACTTCATTAATCTCCTAAATCTCAACTCATTTGACTCATCAGCTTCAACTACATCTGATCAGTCATAATTCTTACTTTTCTTTTTCATAACATCTCACTTATATATATATATATATATATCATGTTCAAAATCATCAACTCAAGTTGATAACTTCTTCACGTATATCTAATTTCAACTCACATCATCCATACGCCATTCATATTTCATTAGCATCAAAAAAATAAAGTTTTACAAATCTTTAATAGCATTTCAATCCACATTACATCATTGTCTTAAAATCTCAAATTACAAAAGATTATCGAAATTCGACTAAACCATTATGCTTTCTCCAAAACTAACTCAAAATACAAAATAAATAAAAATGGGAGTAATTCCCTTAGGCTCTAAATCACTTGATCTTTTAGCTATCACCTGAAGATTGAATGAAAAGAGAGTGAGCTTGAAAGCTCATGGGTAATAGCTTATAACGGAAAATAAGCAAAACCTTTGAAAACATTCACTTGTCATAGAAAATTTTCATTGAGTTCATAAAACACATGTTTCTCAATTTTTCATCATTTAGTCAAATTTACAAACCATAAAACCTTAAATGCATCAAATTTGGTCACAGATCATAAGCACATAAACACGTTAGAATGGTTTGGGAGGTTCATAAACAGAACATACTACACATTTCTTATAAGGGTCTTGTGTAGCCGTGAACAGAAGATACTAACGCAATCCCACATAATGGTCTTGCGTTGCCGTGAACTTATGGAAGTTCATGAAGGAGCTCCATGTCACTAGCGAGCAGGCGGGAGAAGTCTTTAGTTGAAGTGCACTTAACAACAGAGTGGACCAAACCAAACCCGCATAACATATATTTCATATCTTGTAAGCATATTTCCCAAATTGATACTTTTTCGAAACTTGATTTTTCATAAACATAAGATATTTTGAAACCATGATTTTATAAACATGTTATCTTTTCAAAAATCACTTTCAAAGTCTTTTCATAAATCATCACACAATTCATATAAAAACATATTGCAATTTCTCAAATCATTCAGAAGCAATAAATGCAACACTGCTGATGCAATTGAATATCATTAAAACTTCTTTGATAAAAAAAACATTTAGTGGCTTCTTTACTCTATTATAAACATATACTCATATTGATTTCCTTGCTTAAAGACTTGCTCAAAATATCTCTTCTCTTGCTCCTCTTGTCTTTCTTGATTTCCTTATACAATAACAAAATCCCACTCAGTAGGGGTTTTTAATTGAAAATTTCACAAAACACAATTACTAAAATTGGTGCTAGAATACTTAAACTCATGCATTTTCTAAACTCCATAAACTAAAATCCTTCCAAAAATTCAAAAAAATTAAAATGATCTTACCTTGATCCTTTACCAAATGAAGAGATCTTTGGCTCAAATGGAAGCTCTTCTCTTCCTCTATCTTTTTCTCTTCTTGAACCACTTCAAAATCTCTCTCAAAAGCTAAGAAATGAAAAAATCCTAGCTCTCTTCTTGTCTCCCAACCACCAAAATCTCTCTTCTTTCTCTCTTTAATTTGTTATTTCTCTTCTCTCTCTCCTATTTTCATTTTTTCCCCTTTTAAAATAGCAAGCCAACATTTCTTCTTCCATTTCCACCCTTAATGAGTCCAAAAAGTCCATTTTACCTTTCCTTATAAGCTTAGGTTCCTTTAACCTTAAATATCTTGCCAAAAACACCCTTGAGCATTCTTATAACCTTAACACTTTAATTCAATCAACCTATATCATATAATCTATCTAACATCAACATAATAATTAATTCCACAAACTTTCACAAAGACCTCGTAATTAATGTAAATCATACTTATTCATCAAGAAAAAAAAATTGGAGGCCAACAAAGAATGTCTTTAAATTATTTTGTCACTAAACTATAATCAAAGTAATTGGTTGTAGGGCATAAACTAACAATCTCCTACTTGTATATAATAATGGATATCTTTAATACTTTACAAGTATATAATATCTCAAATACTAAACATCTTTAGTACATTATTCATGTACTTGGACCTAAAATAGGTAAATAACTTCAAATCTATATCTATAGATCTAGTTCCCAGAATTAAATTGTTACTTTTTCATATCCAGCAATAGTTATTCTTAATCAATTATGCTTTCAACAATTGAAAATTAGAATTATTGTCCTCTATGAGTAGTATGTCTCCACATACTCCCACTATGCCTCTTGTAGACATGATAAAAAATAAAATATTTAAATTCATCATGAAAGTGGATCTTTTAATGTCTCATAGTGTTTCAACTATACATCAAATGTATTAACAAAGACAGTAGTTCCAATTGGATGTACAATCATGAGATTTTCAAGTTTCTTTTACTCTCACTACTCATCTTAAGAATCATTCTCTTATAAGTATACGTTGAATCAAACAATTTGTTTAATAGGTCCGTAAGATTACATCCAACCTTTTGGATATCTCATAACCTTTTATTACCTAATTAATTTTTAACTTAATGGATAATACATGTTTTAACTAAGCATCACATCCCTAAATCATTAACTTTGACTCTTTCAAAGACTTAGCACTTCATATCTAATATGAAACCTTGATAATTGATTCAATTGGAACTATTAAAGGTAAGTCATTGTACTAGGCATAGCTATAGAATGAATAAATATTACATCATACGATATCTCATTTTGTATTTTCCTCCTTACATAAATCCATACTCTTATGAAATTTTTTTGTTAAGGCATTCACCAGAGAATCTCATTTCCTATAGATAACTAAAAATTTAAAACTTACCATAATGATCTCATTGAAGTGCTTCAGCATTCTCAACGCGTAATTTCTACTTAGATTTAAAATTTTTAAACTTTTCAAAATTTTAAATCAACATTTCATTTAATACATATGCCTATGTTACATAAAGTCATTAGTAATATAATGAAATATAAGTATTATCATTTTATGAATTGTTATTCCATCCAATACATTATAAGTATAAATTTATCAATTTAATACCATCATCATCTGTTCATAAAAGGTTGATTTGATTATTCTTCAACTTAAAAAGTTTCAGAAGTCTCATATGATTCATAATCAAAAGGATACCTATATCTTAATATGTAACTTTATGATTCTCATTATGTTGATTTAACCAACATGGCATAAAATGATAGTTTCGGTTATCCAACTTTTATTCTTACCATTTATGTTAAGCATAAGTCTCCTTTGATCCAACATATACAAACTATTTATATAAATTGGATCAATTACTTTTACTTAACATTATATTTTTTATCATGCTTTGAATATTATGTTAATGTTGAATCTAAATTCAGTATCAAATACTCATAAGCATGAACTAGAAATACATAATCTCTATTAAGAAAATTCATGCAATCATTTTTCTTTTTATATGACAACTATTATCATACTATAGCAAATGCATTTAATTGTATTCCACAATTATGTTTTTAGTAGGCTAAATTAAGTGGAACAATTCCAACATGATACTATACTTTCCAACTCTACTCTACTCTATGTAACTTCTTGCATC
>JANITW010000002.1:40651044-40662170 GCA_027564335.1 Erythroxylum williamsii
TTGTAAACTTGTAATATAGTATAATTTTAACTTAAATATGATCAAAATAAGATATGAACTGACCATCAGTAGATGTTGTTAATTTATTCGTTATGACAAGTGCATTTTCTTCATAAATTGTTTTGACAAGTCAAAATATGTTGATGTTTTTATTCGACAATGCTATTTTGTTGAGGAGTTTTAATACAAATGTTTGATGAATTATGTCGTGTGAGTCATAGAAAACTGGAACATTAAACTCTTGGCCATTATCACTTCTAACACACTTGACAACACTATTAAATTGAGTAGAAACATAGAAAATGAAATTTTGCATAATTGTTCTTGCTTCAGATTTTGTTTTCATTAAAAATATCCAAGTGAATCTACTAAAATCATCTACAATATTGAGAAAATACCTATGTCCTTTAAAGGTGGGAGCATAATTAACTCCCCAAATGTCAATGTGAATGAGATAAAAAAAATAGCATTGCTAATAGAAGTGCTAATAGGAAAAGGTAAACATTTCTGTTTTGACATATGACAAATGTCACAAGGTTCAATATGAGAAATAGAAGGAACTATCATTTTTAGTTGAGGAAAAGAAAGATGACCTAGCCTAGTATGCCAAAGTATGGAAGTAACTTTATTACATATAATAGAATTAGTAAAAACAACAGTTGAAATAGGCAAAATGGTACTGGATTTCAGCTTGTATAATCCTCAGGAATGCTCAGCAACCCTAATCATCTTCCATGGCTAGATGCTTTGAATTATACAATGAGAAGATGATACAATTATGCAGCAAGAAATATCATGAACCAACTTACTGATGGATAAAAGATTAAAAGTAAAGTCTGGCACATAGAAAACATTTAGAAGTTTTAAAGAATCGTTCAAATAAACAGTGCCATATGAGTAACCTGAACCCTACATTTGTTAGGAAGATTGACGTAAACGTCATGAACCAACTTATAAGAATGGAAGAATGGTAAAGAACAAGCAATATGATCTATAGCACCAGTATTAACAATCCATTCATTGGAATTAGAATGATTAATAGTAGCAATATTTAAAGAAATGTGTGGAGTCATCTTATAGTTTGAAGGAAGCAAACCAGCAGTCAACTTTGTTGGAATACAATTTTGCAAAGTCACTGCATTAACATGATGAGAATTAGATGGAAACCCTTGTAGTAGCTGTAATATTTGATCATGTTGATCTTTAGTGAATTGAAAATTAGAAACCTGATCCTTTGTGTAGTCTCTGAGTTATGATAATCAACAGATTGATTGTTATCATCTTCAGTATCCACAGCATTAGCATAAACCTATGTGGAAGACTTCTTGGAATTCTTCATATTGATAGCATACCCATGCTTCTTATAACATCTGTCAATGGTATGACCTTCCTTGCCACAATGGATGCAAATTGATGGTGTGGAATTAGTGAAGAACTTTCGTTGTACTGAAGCAGTAGGACCCTTAACTTCCAAAACACTAATGTCTGAAACCAAAGACCTCTCTTGTTGAATAACCAAAAAGAACGCCTTATTTAAGGAAGGTAAAGGATCCATTAACTGAATTTGAGATTTTATAGTCGAATAGTTTTCATTCAAACCCTTAATGAAAACCATGACCTGATCATTCTCATGAAAATCCCTTATATTCTTGGAAAGACCGCAAGAACATTGAGGAATAAAATAACAAGATGGGGAGAGGTCACAAGATTTGCAATTCATCTCACAAGATTTTGAGCTTCGTAAAATACTCACGTACCGATCGAACACCTTGTTGACAAGTGTAAATTTCGAGTTGAAGGTCACATATACGGAAAGAATTGTTTTGAGCAAAATGAGCTTTGAGATCATTCCATATCTCATACGCGAAATCCAAAGAGGTAATGGACTGTGCAATAGAAGATGATACATAATGAATAAGCCAAGAAATTACTAAATTATTACATCTTTCCCATGGACCAAACAACGGATCTATGCGAGATGGTTGTAGAATTGATCTATCTACAAAACTGAGTTTATTTTTGGATAGAAGTAACATTTTCATGGCTCTCTGCCATTGATGGTAATTTGGTCCAGTTAGAACCGAAGAAATGAGAACAAGAGTCAGGTTCTCATTCACATGAAGATAGTACAGACTGGAAGGATTGTCTTCTGATTTGGACGTTGAACCAAAAGCAATATTAGCATTCTAGGTGTGGAAATTTGCCGTAGTAGTAGGTCTCATGTAAAGAAAGAAGAAAAAAATACTGATAAAGAAATGATAACGTTTCTGATCGAAAACAAAGAAAAACAAGAAAGACTGGAATTCTTAGAAAGATTCCAGAAAGACGTAGAGAAGCAGAAACATATTCTCTGATACCATGATAGAAAACTGAATTACAAAAGGTAAAAAAAATCTATTTCAGCGTAGCATCTTAAGAGTTATTTATACAGAAGGTCATATAACTAACTGTTTCTAACAAACTTAACTGTCAACGTAATATATAATTCTAACAGTGTTGGTCGAGTACACGGGACTCTGCAATATGGTTGAGATAATTAATTAACCAGCAATTTTTCGGACAATGTCATCCCCAGTAACCATATAGGTAATGGACTGAAACACAAATCGGAGAAAAAGTAATATGATGTATTTATTTCAGCTGAAAATAAAAGACGATTGACAGTACATTAGTCAGCAAGCTATGCTCTCTTATTCAGGCTGATTCTATAAAACGTTGGTAACTATTCGTTTCTGGAATGGTGATGTGGATCAGGCCCTCCGGGGCTCACCCTATCAGGCCACTGGTAACCTGTTTCACTTAATTTCTTGGAAGCCTGGTTCAAGTTCTCTAACAGTTGGCTTACATCCCTCCGCTTTGTCCCTGAATTGAGAAGGCGACTCTCGGTCCTTGCAAGTACAAGTGAGAAAACAAGCATGCACAGCAAACATTTCAAAGTATCCATACGGCTTTTATAACAACTTGTGCTTTGATCCTTGAGTTATGTTTGCATCTCTATTTATACACTCACATGCTTACTTTTCATTTTTGCAGCATGCCTAAAGAACTAGTGGATGGGGTGTAAAACAATCATCAGAATTTTCATTTGTCACAGTTACAAAGAAGAGTCGTTATTCTCGTTAAGGCGATGCCTATTAGGTACATATAGGAATACATTTATGGATCCATTTCATATCAGCCGTCTAATATTCATGTATGAGGTGTCCATTATAAGCTTACTTTCTCTTGAAAGCATACTGACAACTGAGGTCTATCACATAAGGACAATAAAAGCATTTGCCTTGTCGTTTGTCCTACTAAGCTGAACCAATTGCATTATAGATGGCCAGTCATCACTCCTCATTTTTCCCTCTTACCACTATTTATCTTGGTTAATCCATATCATGTTGACAGATAAATTGATGTATATCATTTCCGTTCCATGAAGATATTGCCCCATGCAATGACAGTCGATATCACTAACCCAAAAGAACTAAGTAGTCACCTAAAGGACGATGTTGCTGAAAAGAAGTGTAATAAATAATCTTATCTGGCCCAGAAAAAGCGTAAGAATTGTACTTGTGAGGCCAAAACTTTGACTTTCTAATATTTCTGATTTGAAGAAATTTAATCCTTTAAAAATATTTTAATATTTATTAGTTTCATTATAGGATTAATTAATTGTAGTGATAGCATTAAAGGAAAAAGGAAAATATTGACAAAAAAGTATATTGGTTTGATTTTTTATTATCATTAAGCATTATTTAGTATTCTAAATATAATTTTTGATAGAAATATCTTATTAAACTGATTATAGTGATTATTCAAACGTACAATCAACTAATATAGCTTATTAATTGACTAGTATTAAGCATAAGGATACTCAAGATCAAAATGTAAAAAAATTCTTTTAAAATCTAATTTTTACAATAATTGTCCTATTTTTTTTATATCTAATAAATCTTAGAAACTGAAAGAATAGTGAAGAAATGATTTTAAAAGCAAATTGAAAGGAAAAAAGAAGTTGATCCAAGTGAAATTAACTAGCATTCATATATTTTGGTTCCATTTAAACAATTTCTAGATAGATAGATAGAGAGAGAGAGAGAGAGAGAGAGAGAGAGAGATTTAAGGTTCTTTTCATATATAAATTAAAAATTAAAAAATTAAATTATTATTTTGTTGTTTTTGCATATAATTCTTTTGTTTAGTAGACTTTGAAATATTTTTTTATTGCTGATTGCTTTGGGATGCTCTTATAGATGATTGGTCAATTTCATTTTGAAAAATAAGATTGATAAAAATCTTATATTTTTTATTATTTTCTTGAGTTGTGATAATAAGTGTTTAGTCTTGGTTATAGGCTCATAGATCTGGATTTCACTAATGATATATTACAAACCATCAGGAGGACTCAAATACGTGGATTGATAGATTTTTAAGAGAAAGGTCCATTTGCCACCAAATGTTTAGTAAAACGTTTAAGATGATTCTTATTGTTATCTCTTATACCAATATAACCTTAACATTTACAAAGTGTAGCAATTTGCCACAAAATTGCTAACTCTATCAAATTGTTATTACATCTTTGTTAAAATTTTTCATCTAGACATGCCACATAGAATCTAGTGATAACATGATAGCTGATATGTATTTAAATAATAGTTTTATATCTTAATATTAATTAATAAAATTTTTATTTACATGTAATTAAGAATATGAAAATAGATTTAATTTCCTCCAATTTAAATCTCCCTCATATAAGGAGTTCCTCTCTTTGTTACCCTAGTTAGGTCCCCATCATTCTCTGTCAATGCAGTGAAGGTTAAGACATTCTCTAGTCAATGCAGCGAAGGTGGCTCCGTCATTTCATGTTTTATGTTTCTTGATAATTTTGGCATTAATAATTTTCCTATTTTCTATTGGTTATTTCTTTTATCTAATGATGTTGCCTTTCCTGTTTCTACTATTGTTTGTGTTGTAAATTATCTTGTTTCTTGTTTTATGTTAGTTCGTGTTGGTGTTACTAATTTATAGTAATATACACCATTGTTATAATAGCTAGTTAAATCACTTTACTCTATCATACATGTTGTAAATATATACATACAAATAAATACATATTATGTATGTATGTATGTATGTATGTTTGGTTATATTTTGATGCCTTGGAGTATGGAGAAAATATTTGTTAGATAGGATTTTGTAGATTTCTACCATTAACACTTTGTAATGTATGGCTCTTAGAGGGATGATAAGTAGAATACTACATTAGTCCTCAGGTCTTAATCACCATTAGTCCTTAAGTTTTAGTCACTATGCTATTGTAAGTAACAGTAGGAAGATGACACTCTTGAATAATGGTATTAAATTTTTAATGGTTATGTTTGTTATTGCTTAGTTATATTGTTGCTTTTAATGGTTATGTTCACTGTTGTTTCTTGGTTATGTTATGGCATATACTAGAGTAATGAAACACTCAAGATTAGAGACGTTATTTTCTAGGTCTTCAACTAATAATAGTGCTTCAACTAGTATCCAATGCTTATATGGATCCAACGCTTCTTTAAGGACTTTATAAAGTTAAAAAATCCTGAATGTAGGTATTATAGGTGCCTAAAAAATTTGTTTTGTAACAATTTCTTATTATAATATTCTATAAATATATTAATGTAAGTTTCCTTTGGTGATGTTTAAAAGGTTGGGAGTTCCAAGTTCTTTCGCTGGGGGAGATGTGCCCTTTCTAGGTAGAGTTGTTGATGTTACAAAGATTGTTAATGCTAGGTTCAAGCACCAATTAGATTTGAGTTACAAAGGTCCAATTGAAGATGAGATGTGCAACAAAGTTGTTAAAAGATTAACTAAGGAGGAACATAAGGAACAAATTGAGTTAGAATAAAAAATAAAACAAAATGGAGTATGAGCTAAAGCTTGCTATAAATGATAACAAGGAGCTGAAGAAGATAGATATGTTTTGTTGTTATATGCTTCTCAGTATTGAAATCAAGGAGTTAAAAACGTTTTATACGAATGTGGTCATATAAGAGGTACTTGTATTGTAAATGACAATATGTTTAAATATTAGTTAATATGTTGTAGTTACTCCATTTATATGTAATTGCATATATAATTGCATTCAAAATGAAGTTCAAATTGTGTTAATATGCTAAAAAATGAAACTATAAAAAGTTCATTTGCAAAGTTCCATTTGATGAGTATAAGAACTATTTGACAAGCATAAACCTATAACCTTGCAACTTTAACATTCATAAACTTATAACCCTGTAACTTTGATATTCCAAATCCTAAAAAGTTTATATTCATATAATATAATTTTGTAACGGAATAGATCTAACCAAAATTTTCTAAGATATTATAAAGTGGATCCGATCAGAATGTACACAAAATAAACATAATGGATCCCAAGTTACACATACAAAAAAATATACAAAATGTAAAATGGATCCTTGCATAAGTCTTTACAAACCAGAATTAATAGATAGATTTCTCTACATCCAAATCACGCATAACTATTTTTAATTCACACTTTGTTGACTTCGAATTTTAATGTTAGAAGTTGGTTGGTTTGAATTATTAATAGCTCTTCATTTGGAAGCTTGCTCTTGTAATTACCTTGATGTGATTCTTACGGCTCCCTTCCTCCTTAACCCCCTTAGTTAGAATGATAACTAAAATGTGTTAGGATCAACTGATACAAATGTTCTTTTTTTTCTCAACGATGGAGGTGTAGTTGTAGATAATTGTTACAAGTAAGATTAAAAAATTGATTGAATTATGAAAAAATTATATATAAGAAGAATAATATATGATAACTCACCTCAACTCCACTAAATGTAGAAGGTTGTTTGTTAACCTCAAGTCCACTAACTTCAAAAGTCTTTCTAGTTATTTTATTGATATATCTTCACTACACCTAGATGATTGTCCAATGTTGCCATATCAATTATTAGTTACCAAGATACAAATAAATTACAAATTTAAGTTAAATAACAAACCTCAGCTCCATCTTAACTTGAAGAAAGTATACCAAATTTACAACATCTCTTGTTATGGCCACTTTTGCCACATTTACTTGACACTTAGAATTGCTCTTCTATAGTAGCCTATAAGGATGCTTCACTTGCTTTGGTTCATCTTTATCTTTTCTCCTATTCTTCTTAGTTATACCAGGCATATCTCTTTTCAAAGGTGGATGTATCTCCTCATGAATGTTTGATGGCTAGAATTTTTGCCCTATAATTAGTTGCCATACATTTTCATAAACTTCCATAAACCTCCCTTAATAAGTATCCACACATGCTTGTGACTATGTCTACTTTAAACTCATACTCTCATTTCTTCAATCCAAATTTTTTATATACTAGTACTTCATCTCTCTCATTCCCTAATATCAATACTTATAATCATTAAGTCATTAAGGAAGATTCAAACCCCAAATGCTTAGTAAATATAAGTGAAATAAAATAATGAGTGGATATTAAGTCACTTAACACCATAGTCAGAAATGAATTGATAAAAATGTATCCCTCATAATAATATGAGAATCACTACATGATTCGTTAATTATAACTAATTTTTACTAGCAAATAATATGATCCACTACTTATGGCTAACTTTGTAGTTAGCAGCCATAAGTAGTGGACCATATATCAACTTCCTAATAACATTATATGTATTAACATCTTGTGGATAAGATCAAATAGTCAAACATAGCCTTAAACCTACCTTCCTAGCTACTCTACCTATACCACTACGCAAAACATAATTCTCTTTTACTAGAAATATTATAGGTATATCTAGTTATTGACATTAGTATGAAATTCAATAGTGTTAGGGAGGAATTCTCACAAAATTTGTATATAATTGGGCTTCGAAAAACTTAGAAAATGGAATTATAAGCTACCAAAATGCTAGAATGTGTGGAAAAAAGAAATGATCTAATTTAGTAAAAGGGAAACTTCAAGCTACAAAGAGAATTTGATATAATAAAAATGAGTGCACAATTTAAAGAAAATTGGGAAAAACAATAATAAAGTGTTTATGGAGTTATTTGTCTCGCTAGAGATAGTCTTAAGGTTTTCTTATAATTAAGTGAGTGAGTCCCTTTTATACTATTATGTGTTGGTTTGTTTATAATCCTTAACTTCCTCAATAATTATTTTGCTATAACTATCCATTTCCTTATATTTTAGCCAACTATATACCACTTTCTCCTTAATCTCCATGTTTTAGACTTCTTATAACTACCTAACTTCTAGTCCACTTGACCATGTTTCTATTAATTGTGTTACACTTTTTTCTCCACTTCCACATTTTGGATTTCAATGAATTCAGCATATGTCTTCCCATATCCATGGTTTTTTTTACCATTTTATTCTCTAGCTAAATATATATTGGGATTTATTTTAAGTTTCCTGCATTTGTTGGTTACATTGCTTCTTAGGCCAAATGGGCTAAATTATTTAGACTATCAAAGATTGCCCCATCAACCAAACATATGACGTAGAAGTTCTCCCTGTCTTATGAATTCTAACAAGTGGTTTCATAGATTACAAGAACTAGAAGGAATTTAAAATTAAGAAGTGATGTCGTCATGAGGATATTCCCAAATCCTAAATAATCTCTTATACATAAGAACAGTCAAGCTAAATATCACATCAAGACGTTTCATATTTGAAATTCCTACCTTTACTTATATTACAAAAGATAGAAAATCACTTTTAAATTTCGAAGTCTTATTATTCCCTTAAGATTCGACCATTTTCATCATAAATTCTCCTCATTTCTCTTTCTTTTCCATCTTAAATTTTAAATAGTCTCTATCCTCAGTATTTTATGTTTATGACTTCGCTCATACTTCCCCATGACTATGGCTTCCACTTGTCATGCATCTTTCTCTTCTTAAATGGACTTTGTTGAACTGAATGTTATAAATGTACATCTCTAATTCTTGTACTTCTTTAAAAATTACTTCAATTTCTTTAACTTTACCTTTACATGCAAGTTGTAAAGCTTGAAGTGGTATTTATTATAGCTGAGCCTCTTTCAACCTTTATAAAAGTTACATAAATAATTTCTTAAAAAATTTTATAAATATCATTTTGACCACTAATTATGGCATTTGAATTCCTTTTTTCAACATTATAGAACAATTTCTTCATTTCAATTATGAACAAAGTTTTCCTCTCACTATTAGCATTCCTTCTCCTACTAATTCTTCTTACCCATCCTTACCCCTTTTAGGAGAAGTAAGTAAATCAAATTGCCCTCTAGAATTCCTCTATTTTAAGATTTTAAATCCTTAAAATTGTGGTTGAAAAGCATAGATTAATGGGCTAAGCAGGTAGATAAGTTGTACCCTTTATACCATTCAGCCTTAACAAGACAAAGCCTTCTAGAGTTAACATTTATTTTTTGGAATTCCATAGAATATCAAGCTAACATTGTGTATGTTATTTTAAAATTTTGTAGTCCTGCTTATAACTCCTTTATCTTTCCTTTTTGTCATGCTTCAAGCTCATTGACATATATTTTCTTTCTTATCAAACTACCTATAATCGGGGAAGATTTTTTTTCTTGGTTGAAGAGACCCTTGGTTTAGACCCTGGTGCTTTTAAGTTGTCTTCTTATTTTGGGTTGATAAACAGTTATGCTTCTTCTATAAATCCTATTTATCAAAAAGAACATGTCAAATTTATATAGGTTCTATTTTTTTTCTTGGTTGAAGAGAACCTTGGTTTATACCCTAGTGCTTTTAAGTTTTTTTTTTTAATTTTAGGTTGATAAACAGTTATGCTTCTTCTATAAATCCCATTTATCAAAAAGAACATGTCAAATTTATATGGGTTCTATTGAATGACTGTACTTCCCTTATATAGAACAGTGGCTTCTGGTAAGTTTTTAGCTCAAAGTTATTGCTTAAAGAATTTGAGATTAGAGAGCCTACAATTGAAGATACCCTTCCTATAAAAGGGACTTCTTTTGTGCTTGAAAATGTTGTTAAGGACATTCTTAATAATATGAAACTTCCTTTTATTACTGTTGCCTTTGTTTCCACTATGAGACTATGAGTTTTGCTTTTTATCTTCATTTTGTAAATAACATAATGTCAGACCTTCCAACTCCTTTCCTTCCTCTTAAAAACTAGGAATTCTTCTAAACCAAAGATTACTAAGGATATTTCAAAAGAGATAAAATAAGAATTACTTTATTCTACAAGCTAATATACTAGCCTTCTAACAAATTCATTTATAACTTGTAGGAAAAAGATGTTTGGACCATGAAAGCGACTTCAAAAGATGTCTTTGACCTAAGTTTCTTATATCTCTCTATAAATTCACTCTAATACTACACCAATAATAAATTTTGAGGAACTATTAATAGTCAAGGAGCCTTTAAGACTTATAATGTAATAGGAGTTATATTTTTTAATTAAGATTCAGCATAGTTCATTTCTAAGCATACGGTTATATGTTGACTTCATAACTCATTTGTATATTGCTGGGGGACTTCTTAGTAAAAATGAAATCTTCACTTATTTTGAGACTGTCATATGTTGACTCATAACTCATTTGTATATTGCTAGGGGACTTCTTAGCAAAAATGAAATCTTCACTTCTTTTGAGAAGTCTTTCATGATAAAGACATGTACTTAAAAAATGAAGCATCTCGTACCAACATCAAATTGATTATGATGCAAAGGAGAATAGAGGTTAGAATATCTTAGAAAAAATTTAAGAGCTAAAAAATGAGTATGATTATGTAGAAAATGAGGTTATTGAGCATAAACAAGCTATCAAAGTGATTAGAAATAAGCAAGAAGCTTTAAAACAAGATGGATAACAATTCAATCAAGAGTTTCATGAACCCAAGTAGACAACTACCAAGTTAGGAAGTCATTAGTACTACAGAATGGCAAAGTTATTTTTTGGAAACAACAAGTCCAGTAAGCCACAGAGGACCAAGTTTCATACATCAACAAATAGGGTAAAATTTGGTCCTTCAACTTAGAAAAACTTTAAAATTATCTTCCTTAATTCAATTGTTCAACCTTTGGTTAGTTTCATATGGATTTGAACTTTATTTATAAATGTTTATTTTAAATTAGTGCTTTTTTATTTTTAAAA
>JANITW010000002.1:40688553-40703374 GCA_027564335.1 Erythroxylum williamsii
AAGAGAAGAAGTGTCGTGGGTGTGAGGAGAAAAGAAGAAGAGAAGAAAGCCAAGCTAGGGTTTTGGAGAATTTGAAGAATTTGAAGCATCTCCAAGTAAGTATAAGCATTAATTGGATGAATGAACCTTATTTAGTGATAGTTAGGAGTGAAAATGGAGTTGAATGTGTGTAAGACGTTATTGTTGAATGGTGTACAAAAATGTTGTAATCTTCTAGGGTTAATGATTATATTGTGTTTGTGACTGATTTTGGGTTGGAATGAGCTTAGAAATGAAGTAGGAATGATGGTTTATTTTTAAGATGAATTATATTTGAACTATGAGAGGTATACGGTTGAAGAATGTGGGAAAAACAAGTTTTCAGATGATTTTGGTTTGACAATCATAGGAAATTTCTTCCTCAAGATCATCCATTTAGTGCAATAAACATAAGTTTATTAAGAATAGGATAGTAAAAACACCTCCTCCTCTAAAAGCTGGTGAAGAGATTTTTCAAGAGAATGAGAAATTAGGCTTGCTGAAAGTAACAGAATTTAAAGTCGATGAAGTTAATACAAGCATTAGTCAAAACTTTGGCTGGAGAAAACGAAACATATTTTGGGATATGCCATATTGGAAAATGAATTTAATACATCATAATCTAGATGTAACACATATTAAGAAAATCATTTTTGATAACTTATTCAATACCATTACGAATATTGAAGGGATGACAAAAGACAACGCAAAATCACGAGATGATTTGTAACATTTTTTGTAGAAGGAATGAGTTACATAAAGATCTTCACACCTATAAATATCCGAAAGCATGTTACACTTTGGAAAAAAAAATAGAAGGAGCATTTGTGTGAATGGTTGAAAAGTCTAAAGATTCCCGATAGTTTTGTTTCAAACTTTGTTAGGTGTATGGACTTGAAGAAGTACAAACTATTTGGAATGAAAAGTCATGATTGTCATGTGTTAATGCAAACGCTAATTCCAATTGCATTTCAGGAGTTGCTACCAAATAAGGTTTGGGAAGTAATAACAGAATTAAGTATGTTTTTCAAAAGTTTAACATCATCTGAATTCAAGTTGGCTGAAATGGAAAGAACTAAAAAAGGAAATTTCAGTAATTTTGTGCAAGTTAAAAAGGATTTTTCCTCCAAGTTTCTTTGACTATATAGAACATTTACTCGTGCATTTAATACATGAGGCAAAACTAGCTAGACCAGTTCAATATCGATAGATGTATCCATTTGAGAGGTACGTCAACAAACAGTATTGCAATAACTTTATTACTATGTTTTCACTATAAAATTGTAATAACCATTTTCTCCAATATGGGTATTTGCATCACTTGAAAAATGTGAAAAATAAGGCCAAAGTTGAAGGATCGATATGTAATGTTTATTTAGTGAAGGAAGCTAGTACATTTTTTGGACATTATTTTGAGCCGTATGTTCACACAAGAGAAATAAAAATTCCTCATAATGACGATGGGGGAGGAATGAGTGATGTTGACGGAAACTTGTTTATTTTCACATATCCTGAACAAACATATGAATGTCCAATAAGAAGAACGTTAACAAAGGAAGAAATTGAGGTTACACATGGTTACATTTTATTGAACTGTCAAGAGATTCTACCTTTTGTGCAGTAAGTTGAATATAATTATTACTTCCTTTAAATTTTTGTGTTGTTCATTACTGAAATACATAATAATGTATTTAGATTATAAAAGGAATTGTTACGTGAGATAATGCCGAACAACAAACAGGATGATATAAATAAAGACATTGGAAGACATTTTCCCCGATGGTTTGAGAGATATGTAAGTTTTCACTTACAAATATTCTTATAGTTCAATATCAAATTTAAGTGTTCTCATGACATTATACATTAATTGTATGATAATTTCTTTTATGTAGACTTTAGAAAATCTAATAGAGAACAAGTTCATTTGTGATCTTGCAAAGAGACCTTTGTGAAATGTTAAATCGTATCTGGTGTATTTCGTGAATGGATACAAATACCATATAGAATATCATGGGCATAACATGGCAACAATAAATAGTGGAGTTGCCATATAGGGAGAATTGATAGATTACTATGATAAAATTATTGAAATACTTGAAGTTGAGTACCCTGCTTTGCCAATTAAATGATGCGTGATATTTAAATGTGACTAGTATGACCCGACTCTAAATGTTAGAACAAAAGTACACAGCCGATACAATCTAGTTGAAATCAACATAAGGAGAAGATTGAGACAATTTAAACCTTTCGTGTTGGAAATGCAAGCGAAACAGGTGTATTATATCCCTTTTCTAAGCTTACAACGAGATAAGACAAATTGGTTGGCGGTTTATAAAGTTAAACCTAGAGGTATTTTTCATTCACATGGAAAAGGGAGCAGAGAATTGAAAGTGAAGCGTTTCAGGATGATGTCACTTTTATAAATGCATCTGTCACATTTGACGATAATGAACCTTTAAACAATCCATCTAATGAATATGTTGAAATTTTATCTGGAGAGGATGACTAGGGTCAAAGATCTGAAGAGGAGCCGGAGTTTGATTTTTATTCTACTGAAGAAGAAGATGATTTTAATTTACAATTAAGTTATGATAGTGATTAAATTGTGTTTGTAATTGAATATTTTAATCAACGTCATAAATTATTTGTTATTCAGTATATTATGTACAATATTTCATTGGAAATATTATTCAAGGAATGTCAACATGGCGACTGGTTCCAGATGGTAGTAATTCCTTCCATTGGAAGGAATGTGGCAAAATTGTCCTAACCTAAGGAATAATCAATGCAAGAAAAATCGTCACTTCATACACTAAGGATTGTTTGCCTTCCATGGTCGATCTTCTACTTCAAGGTGTTTAGTATGATCTGGGTAACGTCTCTTTCCTTATTTTGTACATCTCATTTTCTTTGATGAAGTTATTATATATATTCACATTTGATGGTCTATACTACATGTTTGAAGCTGCCTTGAATCTCGAACATGACATGTATACCGATAGAGGTGAAAGCGATGTCACAACAGTCTATAAAGGATTAGGGAGATCGATTCTTTTGTAAAATTTTTCAATTCCATAAACCTCGTATGGACATTCTTGTATGCATTAATATCCAATTTTGGTTCATTTAACGGTTTTTTAATATGACATTATGAAAGTTCTACATTGATTGTGTTTTAGGTCAATCTGTTCCAGCTAGAAGTTCATCTAGAGAGTTAGTCTTCCATACTAAGAGTGACAACTCATTAACTGTATCCTCTATAAGTTTAATTATAATGGAAACGTTATTGCAAAAAGGTGTTCAAAATTCTACACCTGAGGGAAGAAGTATCACTGTTTCGATTAGTGCATTTGAACGTGCCATAACACTTCTTGGGAATCCAGACATCAAGGACTCGTTTCCCTTTACTGACTCTCATGTCACATGGAATCAAACAAATTAATTATATTAGTTGATTTATTGATGCAATATACTAGACTCAGCTTTAAAGTTGATTTCTTGTTGTATATGTAAGAATTTTATCAAACAACCTCCCTACTAGTTAGAGTTAACCTGCGTCATATTGAATGAGGGATGTTATTGTTCTTCTTCTATGACTTTAACAATTGTTAACTGTCATTTTCGTTGTTTGTACATGAATATGATATTCAACAAATCGCCTTATTTCCTTTTCCATATATTGTGTAAAAAGATTGAATTCAAATTCTATTATAAGTAGAAATATAGATAAACAATGAATTTCAGATAAAAATATGAGACCAAAGAGACAGCGTGAGGTAATGCGGCTCAGGTTTAGAGGCATATTCGGAGGTACTTACTGTGAAGGTGGATCGTCACAATCTGCAGCTCGCACTGACTCACCTCCTCCCCCTTCAGGGCCTACAGTTGCAGATGAGGCATCACCTACTGCTCACCATGCTACACCATCCCCATCCCCATCCCCAACTCATATATCATTCAATACCGCTTTATCGGATGGAGGAGATGCCAGCCTGGAGCTGAGGGACCTGATGAAAGAAAGTATATAATAATTGTCAACAATCTGTAAGTGAAATCACATTAATCACTATTTGTTTTTAATTAAGTTATAGGTTTATCACTGTTTTCATCGTATAAAATAACTTTTTATATCCGGTTGGTTCCATCTGGACTGTGTCCCAGAAATATGACTTCTAAATTTAAAGAAAGGATTGATCCTGAGGGTTATGTATGAAAGAATATCTCTCAGGCGACAAAGAGATTTTACTTCCAGGAGTTTGAAGTACAATAAAGATTTATTTTCTCTTTTTATTGATTTATATACACTAATTAAATAAATATTATTACATTATAGTAGTTTAAATTTTTCTTCTTGCTTCAGAAAGACTTTTTATGGGATTCTGGTATTGACGTCATCATACATAGACTATGGAAGAGGTGAGCTCGTACACGTTATCATCACTTTATTGGTGCCATACATAAGGCAAGTGTATGACCACCTTATAATTCGGAGGAAATATGGAGTCGTTAGCAGGAGAATTGGAGAATCCCTAAGGCTATGTCCATCTTAGAGTGTAACTCCACCAACAGACGTAAAGGCCCGAGGGGGAGAGAGTCTTCCTATATATACGGGAGGATCAATAACCCACCACGAGCATGCACAGAGACTTGTAAGTATTTAAACTTGACACTTATATTGTAAATATTTTACTTTATTGTATTATAAATAATGATAATGGTATAAATGTCTAGTGCCATATATGGCTGTGTTGAGTTATTTTTTTATTCAACAGGGGGAAAATATCATAAAAATAGAGAAAATTTTGCCAAAATTTTAATCAAATGTAGTTCACATCTAACAATTTAGGTTAAATATGTAGGAACAGTCTTTGAGCATGAGGCCTACACCTACTCAGTTGTTTTTGTACACTCACACGAAGAAGCATGACAGTGTGATATTCATCAACAGCCGATGTAGAAAGCTGAATGTATGTGAAATTAATGCATTATTATTATTTCTTAATAGTAATCCCTTACTAATGTAAACATTGCTTCCTAATAGGATTAAATACAACATGTCATTCGGTGAAAGTCTCAGGAGGAACAACTTATTGATGAGACTTAGACGTATCTTGAAGTTGTTGGTGGTAGGGACCGTCGTGGACAAAGTTTTGGGTTAGATTCATTTGCAAACACATGTTATTCACCATCCTTCATGTCCAGTACAGCAGCGTCTAATAGACTAGCGTAAACCAGTGAAGTCACTGAGCTTCGGACACATATACAGACATTGATGGAGCAGATGGCTCAGCTAAGACAGGAGATGAAGCAGTTGAAGGAGAGGGGTAGCAGCTCAAAGCACTCGCGACCACCAGCACATTAGGAATGTTGTAGTCATTTGTTTTTAATTACAAAGACTTATTATGTACGCTGTAATGTTTTTATTATCAATTAAGAAAATTTTAACTTTATATCATCAATCAACTTTTTGTTTAAACAAATTAAATATATAAATAAATAAATTTATTATGCACAGATAATTCATAACTGTTGAATATGCATTTTTCATAAGATCATTAAATAAAAATTCATGTAGATATTTTTTTAAAATAATTTCTTACTTTCAATTACCGACGGAATATAGACCGTTGCAAAAATGCATATAATTGCCGATGGAATACCATAAACTATCATTAATTGTTTGTGGTATTTACCGACCATTCTTCTTATTCTAGTCGGTAATATTCAAACATTTGTGATTATCTTAACGGCGGTGTACCGACGGTTACATCTGCCTGTCAGTATATTTTACCTATAAAATGACACATAATTTTTATCATTAAATTTACCTACAACCGTATTAATGATGTCATTGTCTGTCGTTTTTTTTAATCAATAATTAGTATTATTGAAAGAATTATGCCATTTATCGACAGTTTTTTCCGTCGATAAATAGCAGATTTCTTATAGTGCTAATATTTTAAGTAAGTACTACTTCTCTCGTAGTTATTTACCCAAAGTAGTTTCATACTTAGTCTATTTACTTTTTTCTAATGACTGATAAGATTTATTATGTTAGTTGTCATTTTTTGTTCTAATTTGTGTATTTATTTACATATATTATCTTTTAGTGTAAATTTTTGCCATGTTGTATATGTATTGTATTACATAATTAAATATGTTTAGTTATATGTATTTATTGATGCTTTTATTATTAATAATCTGTAGTACATGTAGGTCTTTCAAAAACAATTTCTCTATCATATAAGAGTAAAGTTGTATTTTATTGGACATTTCCAGACTCTACATTTTAGTTGGATTCTCATTGGACGTTTTTGTTGTTGTTGTGTTATTATTGTTGTTGTTTTTATAATTGAAGATTTCTATTTAATACTCTATATTCTTGATTTTTTTAATTTATAATCCTTAACCGAATTATGGCTCCAAGTTTCCTGATTTTGTTCTTTTCAATGTGTCTTGTTCATTCAAACTTCCGAAGTTTTAGTTTGTCTGAACATGAGAAACACGGAAAAGGCAATGATAGCCTCAGTTTTCCTAACGTTGGGTACTCTGGGACACGCCTCCACCTGGGGTCCGTCATCATCTGGCCCATGATGTCTCTATTGGAGTCGTTGTTCTTTGAAGATAGATTCTTCTTGTGTTTCCTCCTTTCCACCCAAAAAAAAACTCTTTTATACTTAAGGGTGTACTTTCAGTGACTACCTTTCTGATGAATTTTCATTGTATGAAGTTTCTTTTCTTATAAATGGGGTATGGTCCGTCATAAAGAATCCATTTCCATAAGCAACTATATGCAATTAGTCTACGCTGAAAATGGTATATGATATTTTCTTCGCACAAAATAAGGTTGTTACTTATCTAGGTTAACTGAAAAGCTCGTACTAGTCATGAATGAAGTTACAATAAAAATTTCGGGACAGTGGATGAATAAGGAAGTTGTTAGCAATTAGTTGAAACGGTTGGTAGCCAATCCGTCATTAATCCCTAACCAAATCTGAAAAGGTTTCTGCTTCATATGTGGTGATCTAATCTATTCTAACCTGACTGAAATGTTTTTCTTTGCGACAAAAGTTTTGGTCAATAACTGTATTATTCTTCAGGCATCTTACCATTGAAAAAGGAGATGGACGTAGCAACTTACATGCTTCATTTGAAAGTTAAGGTTAACTTGTTAATTATAAATAGTTTTGAAATATTTAGGTTATATTTTTATCTTTTAATTTTTTTATTTTTATTAATATATGCATTTAAGGTACTCTAACTGAAAAATTAGTAATAAAAAATTTCACGATTCTGTCTTATAAGTTCTTAGTATAATTTATAAGTAAAGTTTTTTATTGTTTAATATATTTATAGCTTATTAAATATTTGAATATGTTATAATTAATTTGTAATTTGTCATTAACGTGGACATTATATTAGCATTTTAAATCATAACATTTTTATTAAATGATATTGTATTTATTTTTATCTTCTTTTTATTTTTAGATTATTTATTATTTATAATAATTAAATATTAACAAATAATTTAATTTTTATAGTTGTAATTTTCATTATACTTTGCCATAAATAATATAATAATTGTTGGATTTATGTTTTTGTAGAGTTTACGTAAGTTTAGTGATAATATGATTAAATCAAATAATTTAAATTACTCAATTCAAAGACTATATAAATGGTTTCCTTTATTATAAAAATACGTATGATTGTATTAAACATATCGTAATAATAAAATAATAATAATAATATTCAATCATTTCCATAGCTTATAGAATAGGATAATATTTGACTTGGGAAACTTAGAATATTTAATAACTTGGAATATTATTTACTATATTTTTTCAAAGTACGTTAATTTCTTGTATTTTTAGAAATTATTGTGTCTCTATCATTAAAAATTACTTTTTATTTTTATATTTAATATTAGATATTAAATTTTGATATTTTTTTCCCTCTATCATATATATAATACCATTTATATATCTTTATGATATATTGTGAAGCTATTAGAGTTTGGTTGTGTCTGCATACTTCTTCTAATTCCATACAGGTCCTTTTGTTCTTTTTCTAGTCCAACTATGTTATAATTAGTTTATATTATGTTGCCTAAAAAGCATTTTTCTGGAAATGAAAAAAAGGAAAAAAAAAAAACAAGTAGCACAGTTGATAGAATCCCCAAAAGGAGTAATTAATAAATTTATTAATTGAGTAGGCTCCTCTAGTGAGAGTGCCAAGGAATTAAGTGAAGGTAATTTTGAACAACATAAAGAAAACTTAAATGATGAGATTCATATTCATGAGGATATTGGAAATCTAAGTGAGCATAATCTTAATCTTACTCTTAGTGATATGACACATTCTTATGTTAAAGTTGTTTCATTTTTTGAAGCTGTGCAACGTATATATGCATTATTTTCAAATTCTTTTAAAAGGTGGAAGGTTTTGTTTGATAATGTTATAAGCCTAACTATGAAATCATTATCCAACACTCGTTGGGAGAGTCGAATAAAAAGTGTTAAAGTTATTAAATTTCAAGTTCCTCAAATAAGATTGGCTTTGATGTAATTATCTAAATTTTGTGATCATGTCAAGTCAAAGAGTGAAGCAAAAATCTTAGTTAGTGTACTTGAGAGTTTTGAGTTTTTACTTGGTATGATTATTTAGTATGATATTTTATTCGCTATTAATATGGTGAGTAAAAAGTTGCAATATAAATCTATGTGCATTAATGTTACCATAAAGCAATTAGAAGGTGTGATGGTATTTTTTGAAAAATATAGAGATGAAGGGTTTAATTCTAGTATAAACATTAACAAAAGTCTTGCGCTTGAGATAAATATAGAGCCTACATTTATGGCTAGATATTGTATTATTATGAAAATATAATTTGATGAAATTAACCATAATGGAGAAATACAATCAGCTGAGGATTCTTTCAGAGTTAATTACTTTCTAGTTATTGTGGATATGGCAATTACTTCGTTAAAGGATAGATTTGAACAATTAACGACATTTGATAATATTTTTAGATTCTTATTTGATTAAAAAAAGTTGAGGTCATTGGATGATAACGAATTAAGAGAATGTTGCACTAATTTTACGATAATTTTTTTTCATGATAATGCGTTAGATGTAGATTTAGATGATCGGTTTTCTGAATTAAAAGTATTGCAAATAACTTTGTCAAATAAGTTAATATCATCAGTTGAAATTTTAGAATTTGTTAAAGCTGCAGATTGTTATACAAATGTTTCAATTGCTTATCAAATTATATTGAATATATCTGTGATGTAGCATCAGTTGAGAGAAATTTTTCAAAGTTAAAATTATTAAAAACTTATTTAAGGTCATTAATGTCATAAGAAAGGTTGAATAGTTTAGCTGTGTTATATATTGAGAAGGATATATTGGACAATACTGACCTTGATAATATTATTAATAATTTTATATCTAAAAATGTACGAAAAAATTGTTTTTCATAATTCATAATCCTCTGTGTATTTGTTAATATAATTTTCTTAATATTTTGCAATCTAATATTGTTGTTGCTATTACTATTTTGTTGTTACTGTTACTATTTTTAATTATTTTATTGTTAATAATATTTATAAGATATTATTATTTAATGTTATGATCATTTAATAATTGGTTGAGTATGTAGACTTATAAATTGAATAATTTATGTTTCATACAAACATGTATACTTAAGTATATTGTCGATTTATTGGGATATTTTTTTTTAAATTTCACCCGAGGACTATAAAAGATAGGAACGACCCTGAGATTGACGATAGTTAACTCCTGACGTGCAGCGTAAAACTATACATACTGAAAATTTTAAAAGGCTAGTGTCCAGGAAAAGATAAACTGAAGAGGTTGTTCTTGTATTGAGACCCATCAAATGGACGCTCATCATTGGCCCACAGCTATCTCATGGCTCAATGAGGCATCTTGACCACATTTGTCAATCTTTAGCAAACAGTTAACCTTTGGACTGTGATTAGCAATTGAAACACTAAAGGTCTTAGCTTATCTGGAAAATACAAGTGAAACGCTAGCCCGTGTAAGCAAATGAAACGTTTAAAGCTATCTTAGTGTAAATTGCAAATGGCCACTCCAGTTCCAGCTGTGGCAGCAGAGAAGAGAGATCCCGTTAGGAGTTATTAGGCACCGCTCGAGCTCAATCATTTGATTCTGTGGTTTAAAGAGAAGCATAGAACATATATATTCTGTAACTGAAATTCAAATCCATGTGAAATTCTCATCATAATATCAAAAAGGAAGTTTGAGATGGAGAGATAGACAGAGAGAGAAGATAGGTGCACCTTTTTGCTGTTCCCGGTAAACTAATTAGAGATCAACCGTGCTGCAAATTTCTGAACCCTACGGATGTAGCCATTGGTGAAGGAAATTAAAATTTTCAATATACACAGATAATTCTGAATAAATGGCCAAAGATATAATAACTGGAAGGATATCTTCTCATCAAACATGGGATGGTTAAGCATTAGTAATCTATTGTTGTTCACAACAGCTCGAACCATTATTTCCTTGGCTTCGTCATGTTTTGTCCTCAGCATGATGCAAATCTGCCGGAAGATTCCAATAGTCGAGTGCATGATCATAGAGTATAGCAGCAACTTCAGAGTTAAGAGTGAACTGGGAAATTAAAATGTAAAGATGCTACCAAATCAAAGGCAAGCAAGCTTATGAAACCAGGAAGGACTTTTCCTTTTAGCAACCTGCTCTGGTATGTAAGCCAAATATTTGTCTATGCTTTGTGCAAGTAACAAGTTGATGACATTTATTAATGCTCCTGTTTCTAATTGACTGTGAAACACAGGAGCTCGATTTGCTCCATTAGAGCTCTAGGATCACAGTTTCCAAGTCATGTAGCAGTCCTTCAGTTTTAGTATATGATGGTTGATATCCTCGTGATGTGAATCACACATAAGTAGATTGACAACGATTGAAAAAGTTACACACTGCACTTACAGCGTCAAGCTCTTTCACATATGCTTCAGCTTTCTCAACATTTCCATCATTTTCCACATCTAGAGGAACCATCAAGTCTTTTGTGCTTATCTTGATGGGCCTATCAACCCCAGAGGTTGGATGATCACAGAGCATACTCTTCAGTTTAGACTCTGTCTGATTATCATTACAGGAAGCCTGGCCATGGCATTTGAATGTCTATTATAATTGTCTAATCAGTTTTCAATCTATGGTTTGCAGTGTTAAAGTAAATTCATCTCACCTGTCCTTCAACATTGCTTTCCAAATCTTTTCTGTCTCTGCAGGAAATTTTGCAAATGATACTCATGAAATTCTAGTCAGTATGATGATTAGCTAAATGCACATGTAATAGATGATACCTGCTTTCACTTTGTAACTGAGAGAAACGTTTTTGTGGACTCAAGAACCGCTGATCTGGATTTGATCCCTACAAAAGTCATCTCAATGTGTAGTATATGATGAAACGCTATAGTTCTCATCTCAAAGTGAGCATTAGAGAAGTAAACATGAGTACATGACTATCACAATAAGGAAAGTGCAGAACCTCAAGTATCTTTCGCTTAAGAGACGACATTTCTGGTATTTTTCTCTCAGTGCTGGCAATCGGCGAGACAATAGTGGGTGTCATTTTTCCTTGTATTTCCATGTTTTTCTTCATGTTTCCCAAGGAATTGATTTCCCTTTTAAGTGTAGCACTTGACAGATCTTTGTTTGCAGTAACCCTAAGTTGGAAGAGTGCCATCCTCCAACAGAATCAGTCAGATTGAATAAGAAAAGCTATAGGACATTGAGGAAAATGACGATGCAATTTTATCATCAGACCTTGAAATCAAACTAGGAACATTTGGTTTGTTCTTCCCACCTTTAAGCTCTTCAGAAATAACAATTTTCCTTCCCAAACTGGAACCCATGCTGGAAGACACAATTCTAGAATTTGCACTTGTCAGGGTGTTGGAGTTTAATCTCTCGTCTTTTTGGACTGCAGGATCAGCTTCAGAACTGCACAGAGAAGCCTCACTCCCCTAAATCTTATACCATTATTTCAAAGAAGCATCAAATTAAATGCATGTATTAAACTAAAAACAGAAATTATATCACAAAATGTCATTTATGAAGAGTATGTCGATTGCAGAAAGTGAATGAAGATTTTGGTGGGACAAGTTGAAATATAAGTTTACTCTTTCCTCTAATGCAAGTTCACCTTAATATCAAAAACTAGGAACGGAAACTACTCAGGGTTCTTTTAACAGAAATAATACAAAATTCTATAAATAGCAAGGGAAATGAGGTATCAGGGTATAGTAAAAACATACTGAGGTCATATATATATATATACATATATAGGTAAGTAGGGCATAGCAAATTTTGAGTGAAGGAAAATGCATATCAGCGACAGCGAATGATGTCCAAAATGCTAAGAAAGAAATTAAGCTTTGGAAATTCTTCATTACGTGATGCAGAGATCACTGTGGACTATGGAAAGGCAAACTATCTAATTTGGGACCAACAAGATGACAAGAACCAGAAAAGAAGGAAAATAGAAGTAACTGAATAATAGAATTTTATTGATAAATTTGAGAGCAAGAATCTTAAACTCCCAAGTCAGTCCGTATGGAGATGATTAAACTCCAAAACAAAGAAATTAATTTCTCCTCTCCTCCTCACTTGCTCTAACAATCAGATATTTATAATGCTAGACTCCTAACAACTCATAATCTACTCCTAAGGATAACTCATAATCTACTCCTAAGGATAACCGATAATCTATTCCTAAGGATACGCAACAATAAAAGATAAAGCCAATCGGTAAAATAACAGAATAGCTAAAATAATGGGATGTGACTACTGAATATGTGTTAGAATCAATCATTTGCTTTTCTAAATTTCCTCCTAAAATTAGTCTTAAGAAGTTGAGGTGGAGGTGTCATATCACATTCACTTCTGAAACTCCTAGGATATGATTTTGCAATTATAAGAAAGGCAAGGAAAATACTGCAAATGTTGCTTTGTCTAGAAGAGTGTCTGGTGTGGAGATGTTTGTTGTCATGTTGACTCAAATTCTCAAGTAGAGTTGGGAGGAGGTTACTTTTATGAAGGATCTTATCACTAGGTTGCCAAGTGAATTCTTACAGTCTAGCACATATCAATGGTAGGAAGGCATTGATTAATGGAAGGGAAGAGTAGTTGTTAATGTGTCATTGAGATCCAGGATATTGCGAATGATACATGAAGAGTTTAGTGGGGGACATTCAGGCATGCTTTCCACTTTCAAAAGGCTTCAAGCCTTGTTCTTTTAGAAAAATATGCAGAAGGATACCAAGAATTGGATTAGGCAGTGCCAAACTTCCCAACAGAACAAGTATGACACTTTTGCTTTTGCTAGATTTCTACAACCATCTCCCATTCCTAAACGTTGTTGGGTTCGCATAAACATGAATTTCATCTAGGGATTACTAACTCTAACAATCTGTGATCGTGGTAATCATTAATAGATTCACCAAGTATGCAAAGTTTATAATTCTTGAACATCCTTATTTTGCTAAATGTATTATTCAATAATTCTTAGCCAATGTTTTCAAGCTTCTGGAATGCCTTAAACAATCACCAGTGATAGAGATCCAATTTTATTGAGTTCTTTTTTGCAAGAATTCTATAGGCTATAAGGATTAGGGCTAGGCATGTCTTCAACTTACACCTCAAACTAATGGGCAAGTTGAAGCACTGAACAGAACTCTGGAAACGTACCTCAGGTGCATGATAAGCGATTACCCTTCCAAAAGGAGTTATCTGTTACATCTAGTGGAATAGTGGCATAATCCACACATCACACAGCCATTAACATGATACCCATTTGAAGCTTTATATGGCTATAGTCCATCCTTGCATGTCCTCGATTTTACAGGTGATTATGATACAATCTCAGTGGGCCAAGATGATGGAAAATCAGAATTCCGATTTAGGATAAATTATTTCCTAACCATGTTGGTGAATTACAAACCTTGTTTCCATCTTACCAACTCAATGGTAAAGACTACCTCCACTGGTCCAAATGGTGAAGACTTTCCTTAAGGGCAAGGGAAAGCTTTCTCACCTATTAAGACATGCTCTTGCTGTTTCGAATCCCAAGTTTGAGGCTTGGGATGTAGAGGATTCCTTAATAATGTCATGGCTTTGGAACTCTATGGAATCAGACATTAGAGGTGCTTACATGTTCCTCTCATCTACCAAGGAGATATGGGATGCTGTTACTCAATCTTATTCTAAAGTAAATGATGCCTCTTTAATTTATGAGATTAAGATCACAATATCATCTATCAAGAAAGGTATGCACTCTATCACTAACTATTACAATCTAATGAAGAGTCTTTGGCTTGAGTTGGATCATTATCAGAATTTTAAAATGCAGTGCGGTGATGACATTGTCAAATTACAAAAGTTTGTTGAAAGGGAAAGAATTTTTGAATCCTTAGCAGGTCTTAATGTTGAATTGACCAACTTCGAGTTCAAATACTTGGTAAAGACCCTTTACCATCTTTGAATGAGGCCTTTTCACTCATCTGGGTAGAAGAGAGCCGGAGAATTGTGATGTTGGAATCCAAATCTGTTAATAGCTCAGCACTCATGTCTATGAAAACCAACAAAGAAGCCCTTAACCACCACCAACAGAATCCTCAAAATAAATCTAAATTTCCTTTAATTTTGATTCATTCTGATATATGGGGACCTTCAAGGATACCTAATGTGTTAGGAGCTAAATGGTTTGTTACCTTTATTGATGATTGCACAA
>JANITW010000002.1:40818548-40838325 GCA_027564335.1 Erythroxylum williamsii
AACGTATATGCCACTGAGCTTCGCAGCTCACCCCATTACTCTCCCCTCCTCAGGTGCAGATCGAGACGATAGTTGACTTCGCGAGGCATCGGAAACTTCCAGCTAATTAGGAGCTTTGCTTTAAGTTAGTAATTTGGTTGGCCCTCCGAGCATTTTATCATAGAACATCCTTTGTATTTTGAGATTTCATTTTACTTTGTATTACGCTGCATTTGAGAATACTGTTGAATTTCTTCAAATGAGAATGACATATGTTTTATGAATTTGAGATATGGAAATGGATGTTTAGAATGCATGTGTATATGAATATATATATTGTTATACGAATCGAATATGTATTTGTATGGATGTTGGGATCGGGTCCGACGGTTTATGGAGCACCCGACGCCGGTGCAGCCCAAGGGGCCGCCCTCGGGGATTCGGACGTACGGGACCCGGGCCCAACATTGCATAGGTAAAAGACCTAAGTGAAGTGACTTAAACAAATTTATTTAAACAAAGACTTTAATGAGATTGCTTAGGCAAAAGACCTAAGTGAGGCAACTTAGACAAATTTTCTTAAACAAAGACTGAAGTAAGGTGATTGAGGCAAAATACCTAAGTGTTGTGGTTTAGGAAAAAAGCCTAAATGATTTGACTTAGAAAATCTTCTTAAATAAAGACCTAAATAAGGCGACTTAGGCAAAAGACATAAGAGAGGTAACTAAAGCAACAAAATAAGGATCCCTAGGTTAAAGAGCCGATGGAAATAAATAAAAATATGTAATGAAATTGAGCTACATGTGTGGTTTATAGTAGATATGGTATTGCTTATTCAAAGAAATGATATCTTGTTAAGTGGTTACGATTGTAGTGGTTGATGAACTTGTACATTTATGAATGAGATGATGATTAATTATTGAATATATATCTTGCTTAAATCTTAATGTGAAATGTGTCAAACGATTTTATACCTTGATATGGACGATGCTTGAGTTGGAGAGCATGGTTATGAGTCAATATAGGTAGTGAACTTACTACTTATTTTTATAAACCAAAAATGGTTTCCAAAATGAAAATAAAATGTTTTCCCTCACCAAATCTAATACTCACCTTCTTAGGAAAAAGGGAAAAATTATTAAGTCGGCTACCCACTAGCAGCAATAGTAAGGGTGAGTAATGTCTAGACAAGGTCGACCAACGTTGTCTAATTATTTTTGTTCTCTCACATATTTAGAACATTTTGCTTTAGATGTCAATGTAAAAATTGAGGGCATTAGTGTAGTTGTGAACCTATAGACTGAAATTATTATTATTACTATTATATTGTTACTAAGTAGGATTTGGATTTATATATATGATGGGATTACACTTAGATTATTATGATAAATGAATAAATGAATTATATCTATTTGGACTTAAAATATCTTGTTAATTAAATAGTGATTAGATGGATAGAATGTATGGACATATTAAGTCATGGACGATCATAGAGTTACCTTGGCATCCCAGTGTTGGGTTAACACTATGTGGTCCAACCTGAGCCTTGTTAAGGTCGTGGTGTGACAAGGAATTCTAAATCATTCACTATCTGAAGTTAGAATGAACATATACTTTAGAAAACTACAAACTCCTTTCAAGTATTTTAACTTCCTTATAAGTCTTGAAGATTATGAGAAACTAATTGCTAGAGGATTGAATCACCTAGTAGAAGGATTTGAATCCAATAAATTGGTAACAAGGCAAAAGCTAATAATGGAACATATGAAGAAGCTTTATAGAGACCAATACAAAAATGGCCTTGACAAAGAAGTGGGAAATGACAGAGATGAGCTCAATGCAATAGAGAAAGACCTTTATATAGATCTATAAATGAGGAGTTGATAGTAAAGAAAAGATCAAAAATGAACCCCTATCTCTTAATACTAAATATCTACAATTCCCTTCTAAAACAAAAGACAAGGGCTTTTTAGATAAAGGATAGGGATTCCAATTCAACCTTCATCCACAAAAATATACCGAACAGAAATAAAATCAACAAAATTTTAAGAATCATAAGCCACAATAGGATTCCCTAATATGAATAGGAACAATTGAAAACTATGGCTTTCTCTTTCTGTAAATCCACTTTAAGAATAGTTTTAAGCTTCACAAGCTCCTTTAATATTGTCTCCAATTTCATCTCTCCCTCCTTAAACTAAACATAGATTAAACCTCTTATACAACGAGTAATGAATAAAGAAATAAAGGATGCCCTCTTTAGTTTTCATCCGTATAAGACACCAAGTTTGATGGATTTAATGCAATCTTATCCTAAAAATCTTGGGACCTATTTAAACCATATGTTACCAAACTTGTCAAGAAATTCTTCACTTAAGGAAATTTACTCAAAGAGCTTAGTAAAACCTTCCTTTGTCTAATCCCAAAATCATCAAATTATTTACAAAGTTTTTTCCAAAATACTAGCCTTAAGACTAAAACCAATAATGAAAGGGCTTATTAATATCTCATAACATGTCTTTTTTACAAGTAGAAGCATAGGAGACAATCTACTTCTAGCTTAGGAAATCCTCAAGTACTACCATTCTAAATATTCTTCAAAAGTTGCTCCTTGAAGATAGATTTCTCTAAGGCTTTTGACACTCTCAACTAGAACTTCATTCAGCATTCTCTTCATGCTTTTGAGTTCCCTCGAACATTCGTCAATTAGGTGCTATAATGCTTAACTACCTCCTCATTCAGTGTTATAGTTAATGGAGAACCAATTCAACTATTTAAAGGAGCTAAAGGGGTTAGACAAAGTGATCCACTATCACTATATACTTTTTTTTTAGGTATAGAAGTTCTCATAAGAATGATAGGACACCAAAGTTGCAAGAAAAACTTTTAGATATCACTACAAATGTAAGAAAATCAAGATATTTAATCTCTCATTTGTTACTGCTACTTTGTGTAGCTGACAAAAACTGAATACAACTACTAATGAACTACATTACTCAGTTTGTAGAGATGTCAGGTCTGACCATCAATAAAAACATAAACCAATTTTCATATCTTCAATCCCTACTACATTGGAACAAAATTTGGTATAATTTTCAAGACTCCAATTGGCTAAATCTCCTTTTAAATACCTAGGGCTAGCTATCTTCTCCTTTAAACTAAGTTATAACAACTGTAAAATGTTATTTGATGTTATTCTAAGCAAGACTTATGTGTAGATACCAAGATGCATATCCCATGCAGGAAGATTTCAACTTATAAACTCTATCCTAAATAGTATCCTTATTTATTGGAGTTCACATGTCACTCTCCCAGTTAAGATAATTAAAGAAATAGAGAGAATTCTAAGAAACTTCCATTAGAGTGGGGCAAGAAAAACAAATGAATAGCAAAATTCAAAAGGAAGGAGATATCACAATTAATGCTCTATTGGCGAAGAGGATATGGAGACTATTTAACAATAAAGAAGCATTATAGGAAAAATGGATGTATGAAGAATTCATTAAAGGAGCAAGCATATGGACTCTGAAACCTAACTCCAACACTTCTTCAATGACTAGATGCATTCTAAGACTAAGGGAAATAGTAAGTAGTAAAATGAAACACATGAGAGGGAGTGGAGAAAAAACAAATTTCTAGTTTGACAATTGGTCTGACTCGAGTATCCTTTATCTACACCCTTTAAACCTAACCTTTCACCACATCTTACCCCTTAATGTAACAATAAGTGCAATGATAAAGGAAAACTAGTGGAGTTTCCCTTCAAGGGGGTAAAAAGAATTATCCCTAGCTTTCCAAATTATGCTTCAAACCAATTCATAATGAACACAATTATCTAGCTAAGGGGTCCTTCAAACAAATTCACTATAAAATCTTATATGTCAATATTCAATCCTAATGTGTAAGAAATAAAAGGCATAAACTTGTATGGTATAAGATTTATGTTTCTAGGTTTTCTTTTATCCAATAAAAACTAGATTCTTAATAACGGACATAATGCCCTGGAGTGGCTACTCCATATTCTACGTTAATCACTGGCAGAAAATAAGTGATCATGTTCTATTCTCTAGCCTATACTCCTCCAATATATGGAGAAACATTCTACAAAGATGCAGTCTACAGGTTCAACTAAATACAATGGAAGAAATGCTAGAATGAGCTGTAAAATTAATATTTGTTAATGACAATAACACAGTGATACTTAGGATCGTATTAACTGGGGTGATATATCAACTATGGAGAAAGAGAAACTACAAAAAATTGCAATAATAAATAGGAGGTAAGGAAGCTTAATAACTCCATCTATTTCTAGTTAAAAGAAGTAATCGCGGCTAAAAAATTGCAAATGAACTACAGTCCCACATACAAGGTGAATTGGAGATTTATTTAATCCAGCAGAGGGCACGGACTAATCAAAACATAGAAGTGCCTCAATTAAACCCTCAAAATTAGGGAAAACACAATTTTGAATCAGTAAAACGTACATCAATCCATTCCAAGGCAACTCATAAATGGTAGATAAAGAAGTTGAAGAAATTAGAAGTGTGTAATCTATATGCCAAATCTAACTATATTGAAGGAAAGGAACAAGAAAGCACATAGATCCAAAGAAGAACAAGATTTTACTCACATGAAGACATCAGATAATCACTCCTAAACAAACTAGTTAGTCTCCCCTCACTAAAATTATCAAGGAAGCTTTGAAAACACTAACTTAGAATGAAGAAAGCCAAAGATAGATATAAGGAATAGTTGACACATTGGACCAAGTAAGGATACTTGTCCTTAAATGAAAAACAACAAGTTTAAAAGCAACTACATTAGATGTTTCTTTTGTAACACCTTTTGTACAAAACCCTTGTAAAGCAATTTTATTCCTTAATTGGAAATACAAAATTTTAGTTTTCCAAAAAAAAAGTTACTCCACGTGTTCAAAATTGGTGATATATGCTAACTTTATACAAATTTAGGGTCATTTAAACAAAAGATAAACTTTAAGGTGTTAAATGCTCCTATGTGTAAGTTTGAATCGACTTTTCCGGTAAATATGATTATAAATTTCAATAAAAATAATAATACATAAATATGATAAATAAATAAAATAAAAAATTTTATGATTTTGAGAATTGCCAAATGATCGGGATCCAAATTTGACTTAAAATTTTTTTAATAGGTCCAAATCTAGCCAAAACCTTAGTTAGACTCCAAGCAAAATAAAAAGCTTGGAATCTAACTCAAAAATCAAGGTTGATTGGGAATCAACCCAAAAAAGTAGAAGTCAAACTAAAAACAAACCTGGTCGCAATCAACCTAATTTTAAAATTTTCAATATAAGGTCTTGAATTATCATTTAATAGAATTACCACATAAGCAACTCGCATCAGATTAAATTGAGAGGGCATTATGTTGATTACTTTAAAATTTTCAAGAAAATAAGATTATTAGTTTGAAAGTTTTTAGCTTGGATCCAAGATTGTGGAGGCTGTATCTTCTGTGGACTCACTTCTACAACCCCACAACTAAGTCATTTGGTAGCAACTAATTTCATCGCACGGTTCAAAAGAAAGTACAACAAAACTTGGAATAGAGAGAGCACAAAAGTGTTTCAGGTTAGGACTTTTGACATATTTAGTTATCGCATTTAAAATATTGTAATGAATTTCAGATTATTTTTATGAGCTTCAATATTTGCAAGACTTAAATCGATTTGGATAAATTTTAACATATTGTACCGAATGTCAGTAACACTATGGATTATTTCACTATCTTATTTTGTTGCGTACAAAATTGAATTGTAATACATTACATTAATATATGTACTCTAGCAATAGATCACTCCACATTAACCCATTTTGTCATCCCATTACAAGTCCTCTTCAATCCCATTGCATGTGCATCTTCAGTTCTATTCATCCTAAATATCAACTTTCTTTCACCTTTCAACGTGGAGACCAACTCTTTTAAGTGAAAATAATTGTTTTCTACACATCGAAAAATTTGAACTCGAATGCAAAAAGTATCAAAGTCTCCCTCACTAAAGTTAAAATATCCAACCTTAAAAGTAAAATTGATCTTGCAGTCAAGCTGGAAAGATCCAGTACACTGTTCTGTCACTGGTATGCTATCTGAAATTAGCTAACCGAGAAGCAGTAACGTCACCAAACCATGACAATTCAACCTTCAATTGAACTGCAATGGCATAATAGAGCTCAAGTTAGCAATTTTTAGGCACAGAGGTATTTAAAACTTTGGAAAACCAGAGTGACTCATTTTCACTTGGTTCCTAAAATAAGACAAGATCCAAACAACCATGCAAGAAATTACAATTTGAATCAAGAATCCAACAGAAATTTCAAATGTAATATTTGACAGAAGGCTTTAAATTAGGGATGTTAATTTTTGCTCGGCCCGGCCCAATTTTGGCCCGGTTTGATTGGGGCCATGGGTCGAGCACGGACCAGCTTAGCCAAGCCCATGGCCCGACTGTTATTTCAAAAATAACGTCGTTTTTGACATTTTTAAAAAAATATATATAAGGTGGGTTGGGTTGGGCCGGGATAGGCCGGGCCACAAGCCACCTAACTCGTGGTCGGGCCGGGCACAGGCCTCTCATTGACATTCCTATTTAAAAGGTTTTCAATTTTGCTATTAAAGTAGCTGAGTAACACAGATAACCTATTAACTGATATGCACAAAGGTACCTGGGATTGTTTACATGAATGGTGGAGTGGCTGTCCACAAAAATTGAGGCCCCGTCACTGGTGCTGGTAAAAATGAGGCGCAACATCTGTCAGCCAAGACGGATCGATAGTCATGACATTACGCATATACTGCCTGTCTGTTAAGACAATTGAGTGGTAGATAACCCACTTCGGATTAACTCTGATAAAGAAGAGAAAAGATTGTCAGACATAATAGAGTATCTGCATATCAATCAACACAACAAAACAGATTTTCACAATACTTGAGCTAAAATTGGAAGTCCAGTTTACTTACCTATATAATACAGAAGATGGATGAATGTGGACTTCTTGAGAACCTCTAATGGTCTTGTACATGCCATTATGACTATAAACCTAATGACATGACAAAAATTACAATTGCATCAGCAAATTAGTGAGTGGAAAAACTTTGGGCATTATTGCTTCAAATAGTTGAAGGCTCGTCTAAAGGGGAAGACAAAATTGTCCAGGATACAGAGTGAGAATTCCCATCATGACAATACTCACATCTAAACGACAAGCATTTGCAAAAAATCCAGCAGTAACAGCCTTTCTTACTACCTGCAAAGAGATTGGAAAGGACAAAGTGGTGCAGGAGGAAAGGAGAAGAAGAAGAAGAACAAAAACAATCTGCATTAGCAACTCAGTATATGATTCATTCAGTTAACTATGTAAAAGCATTCTGCATAAAAGGTTCATAAGGTACAATCAATGACTAATGAGCAGTTCAGAAAACAAAATCCATGACAGAACATTTTTCATTTTGCTAGTGCTGTAAATCATCATTTTAATACTCCTGCATCCCTTCATCTGCATTAGTGCTCAGCGTTGTAAAAAAAAGATGACATGCTAAAATTAATCAATAATGAAATATCAGGCCCACTATCAAAAGTCTCATTTCTGTTAAAACTGTAGTTAGACTAAACTACAATCCACTATTATATAAATTTTTAATTTGCACAAGTAGGAGAACCTATGATTCAATGATACAATTGACAATTGAAGATGGCAAAAGAATACAAGACCTACTTTGCTATGGATAATCTTACCTAGTTTTTTCCCCTTCCCCTCTAGTATTGGAAACTCTTACCTCGGTATCTCTTTCACAAGACTTCAATGTTATGCCTAATCTGAGTGCTATTCTTCTTAGTTGTTCTCTAATTTCAACAGCTTTCTTCTGCAAAACAACTAAACTGCAATGAGTGTCTTGTGAAATGAATGTCTTAGTTAAAAGATCTTATTCAAATTTGAGGTGGTTTACAGCTATGAAAATTTGATTACGCACCATGGCATGATAATTCACAAAGTTCTTATGGCACCATTGTGAAGATTTACCAGATTCAAGAAAACCTTGGTAAACATTGAGGAATGTGACATGATCTCCCTGAACAAGATCAAGAAATTAAACCCGTATAAAAAAGGATTATGACAGAGGAACATACATTCTCTTTCTGATGAATAAATAAATAAAGCCATACATCAAGTATATGGTGCAAACTGTAAGATAATTTTAGAGGGGATCATGAAAGTTTAATTTCAAGAATAATAATGATCTTTCTGCTTCACATGAACTTGCTTACGAGCCAAGCAAAGAAATTTATAGAATTGTATGCTGTCCTCCATTAAATAGAAAATGGGAAAAAATACGAAGAATTGGCAGCTTAAGAGCAGATGAAGCAAAAGATGTCCAGTTTTCCTTAGTTGTTGAAAAGGCTGCCCAAAAGCATTATACAAGGCATAAACAGTAAAACTTACAAGTACACCAGATATAGAGACACAACTAGGATCTTGGTAAAATCAAATGGTTGAATAATTGAAAAATGAGATCAGTCAGGAGAACACATAGAAAGCTGTAGCTAAGAAGTAAGACAATGAGTTTTGTAAAATCTTATTCAATAAAAAGTGCAGTTGGACTCCCTGTAGGATCAAAAATTGTCTAAACAATGGTCAACTATCTTCGATAAATAGAGACAATTTTAATGTGATCTCCCAAATTTGATCGAGCAAGTCCAGTACCTCTGCTGCCGCAAATCTCATCTTGGCTTCATCTAGCTCCTTATATGCTCCTCTACTAGAAACCCAGATGGACTGCAAAAGGATATTTCAGTTATTAATTCTATCGTTAAGGGGTATCTTCTTTATATCATAATAGTGTTAATGGTAATTCCCCATACATTCCATTTTAATCACCAAACTGGAGGCAAAAGGTATTTAATCAAAGTGAAAAAGGATACCTGAAGGGAGAGAATAGCAGCAATTGTGATGATTTCCTCAGAACAACCAAGTTGGTTTGAAGATAATATCATTTTGGAGATCATTGGCTCCTGTGAAAAATCTAATTTTAGAAATTGACTCAGATTCTCATTAGAAAATATCAAGTTGTATATTAGTTGTTTAACTTTTTAGGTAAGTCAATTTCTTAATATCCCAAAGATTGTGGTCAAGTACTGACTTGTCCAATATACAAATTCTTACTCCCAAGGCTGCTCTTTGGAGTTTTTTCTCCAGGGGAGGGGGCATACAAGAGGGAGGGCAAGAAAATAGTCCGAGAAGAGATGCTAATTTATGATGTTAAACTGCCTGGGATTCCCTAATTACTGTCCTACTTATGCATGCAATCAAAGCAGTCACTCATTAGAACACATGCGTCAGAAAAAAAAAAAAAAGAAAATAATCTTAAGATCCTCAACAAGTAACAGTGTGCAACCGCATCAACAAAAATAGGCAGCATCAAGAAGGCCAAATCAAATACTCAGCAAGTAGCATACCAATGGAATTTCTGCAACTTGAAAACCAACTGGTGATGTAAGTTTAGCATCATCATCAAGAACCCCTAGTGAATAAAGAACTTCAAGTGCCCGAATCATTGTTTCTGGAGCTGGAGAGGCTAGCCAGTCAAAGCCCAAGATATTGTCTATGCCCAAGGCTTTTATCTGAGATTCAGAGACCAGATATTATGTAAAACTCTAAAAGCAACAAAGCTATATTGTATTCACTAAAGTCAAAGATCCCAACTAAATGGTCATGTTCTTTTAATAAAGTTTGGCAACTAGAAATGTTAGAAATGCAGACCTGAATGACACAGGAAACAAGACTTGATCTTTGAATTTCTGGTATTCCCTCCGCAGACATTTCGTTAATAAAATGCTCTTCTGTATATAATCTGGTTGTAGGGATCAAAATGTTTCACGTTTATATATAGAATGGAGACACCTTGCAACAATCAATTTTTCAGGAGATAACAATGAGCACTCAACTCTTGTTAACCATCCATCAAAATCAATTCCACAATTTCAAGAGGTATGTTTGTAATTTGACAAAAGCAACAACCAGAATGCATGAAGAAACCATTCCAGGATAACTTTTCATGAAGATGATAAAAATCCATGAGATAACTTGAGCATATCCGGTAGGCTACTAGGCTCACATACTGGTCATCGGACACGCAGAGAACGAAATTTTTTCAAGAAGTTGATATTAGGGGTTAGGTCTCATCTTAAATGCAGGCAGCTAAGATGAGGTTAATGTATTACAAAATTGTAGAAGAAATCTAACCTTTGTTAAGCCCACAAAGAATTGCCTTTTTGGACAACTTAATTTTCACTAGGTTAGTCAGTATGCATTACAATTACAACTGAACTGCAAACCGCTATTGCAATTCCATCATTCAAATGGACCCTTATTGATTTAGTACTCTACCTTTATAAGTTTAGTGCCCTAAAATTTCTCATATAGGTCACTCCATAAAAAGAAGTCTACTAAGTTTTTATATTGAGTACCTATCAGTGGTATTCTATGAGTCATGTATAATGCGCATTTGGATTGTATACAAAGGTCTCCATTTTTTTTTTCCGTTTCGGGTTTGTGTGATGACCAACTAGTCAAGACCAGAATTGAAAGAAGAGTTTTTAGGCTGGTATAAGGTAAAAATAAGACCCTGATAATGATTTGCAATTTACCAGTTTGATGGTACTTGACATAATTCTGAAAACAAGATCAATGTCAATTCACCTACACTCCTTGGTGGTAAAATAAAACAAGAGACATGACTATCATGGTCCTATGGAGAAGTGTTCTAATGCTTAGCTTCTTGCTCTAGAAGTTATTGAAGCTCCTACTTAATATACCAAACAAATAAGAGCAATGAGAAACTATTATGCAAAACATCATTTTGCAGTTAGAAACCTGTAACACTTTCCTGGTCGGACTCTTCCAGCCCTACCAGCCCTTTGTCTTGCAGATGCCTTCGATATCGGTGCCACTACCAGGTTTTCAATATCTGATATCTATACCCACCATAAATAAAATCAGAAGACTGACTAATTAAGAGAAGGAGAAACATCTCAGCTCACTACAATTACCAGCCAGAAGCAATAAATAAAAAGCTGTTACTAGTAAATGAAGCAGCAAAACCAAGACATTAAAGAGGCCTGGCTAGTTACAAAAAGTTTGGAACCAATACATTGGCTCCACTCCTGATTCCCAAAACTTATGCAGATTTAATGGCTTATACAACAAAAGGAAACTTTTGAAAAGAAACGATTAAAGAGAAAAGGATAAGACAAAAAAAAGAAAAGGTTGAAGGCAACACCTAAATAGTTATTACAAACTATACAATTTTGATTTAGTCCATGTTGAACTAAAAAATAAATAAATAAATAAATAAACATCCAGATAAACACCACAAGTCTAGTACTTCATCATAAATATTTCCGTACACGAACAAGAACATGCAGATACACCCCATAACATTTAACTGTATGTGAAATACAAAAATTGAAACTTAGTTTTAGCTACGCGAAAACTCATAATACATTGCAGATGTTTATTACCAAGTTCAAAGGTCCAATTATAGAAATAAAAGAAAATCTCAAATTCAACAAGCCAGTCAGCACTAGCAGTAGAAAGGCTTAAGCCCGGTTCAAAAACAATTTGGGATCAAATCAAGTTTTGTAACTTGATTTGGGCACCAAAATATCCCCACATATATATATAGAGAGAGAGAGAGACATACATATAGTTTTAGACTGGGTTCAGGACCGAAAGGGCCCAAAACAGTCTCAGGCTTTTGAGATATGCTCAAAGTATAAGAAGTCTCTGGATCGCACCCACTTATACAATTCCTACTGGGCTCCAGACCACAAATTTTTTTAACAGGCCTTAAGGTGGCCTGGCCATTGCCTTCCCTAACCAGCACTTTATCACTATTTTAAACCCAAATGAATAGTATCAAAAATACCGGATTGTAGAATCGCTGCTTTGAAAACCCACTATCCACAACATAGACAATACCCTGCAGAATTCAGCGGACCAACAATGCCAAAGCAGTGTAAGAAAGGAAATAAGTTTATGAGGATTTTTCAGATTTCTGTTTAAACATACATATATTACCTCCAAGGTCAATGAAGTTTCAGCTATGTTGGTCGATATTATTACTTTTCTCTTCCCTCTAGGAGTGGGAGAAAACACAAGATCCTGTAAAGAAAGTAGCAGGGCATGGAGAACACGAGACACCGGAATACTAAGTCTACAATATATCCTGCTAAAACAGTAAGAAACCACACGACACGTGACAAACCTGTTCAGCACGTGGGAGGCCAGAGTACAAAGGAAAAACAATCAGTCCTGAGAATTGGTAATTTGTCAGTGTTGTCCTTGGATAACATCAAGAAGAAACTCAAGTAGTCAATAAGGCATCCTCATACAAGCAAAATATCAGTGGTTTGGTAATTCTGATCATTTTACATAATTGAATCACATAGAGCAAAAGCAAAAAGACAGAAGCTTATGCTCAGACACATTTCCTATTATTACAAACATCTATCTTCGTTGTTTACATACATAATACTACAAATGCTTTAACACCACATATTAAAAAGAAAACATGTGTTAGGTTCACATAAAGACACAGGTGCAACTAAAAACTTAGACAATCCATAATACTAGAAGAAGTAACTAAAATAAGATCAATAAACCAATCATGCTAACAGCTGAATGCAAATTAATGCCTTTGTACCAGAAGATTTGTTCCCATTTGCTTGAGCCTCCTCAGTAAGTAAACTAACTGCAACACCGATATCATCTTCACCGGTTAGAAATACCAGAATATCACCCGCTGGCTCCTAAATTATTATACAAAAGTTATCAGTAAAGCATATTGTTCCATTAGAAGGAAAAACATATTGCTACATCAAGGTTTTAAATTGCAGACTACGGGGTAATATTCCAGTTACAGCTAATTGCAACAATTGCGAATGATGCGGGTGCAATTGCAGCCAATTCACTGTGACGGTGCAGACGGCAACCGCAATAATGTGGTCACAAACTGCAATTTAAAATCATGCTGCACTGGTACTAGGAGAAATTTTAACAAATATCAAAGGCTATATTTTTTCAAAAGCTAGACCAAAAAGAAAAAAATTCATTTTGTCTAATAGATGTTGATTGAAAACAGACAGGAGCTATAAGTATAAAGTTGGGAAATTAAAATATCTGGCTTACAATTCTTGCAGACACTTAATACAGAAGCATTTTAGTACTCAAATAATAGCCATAGTGGAATTACAAACGTGATATGTTTTCCCAACATAAAGATATATACTTTTCAACTGATTAACAACTTGTGCATGTTGAGTATTCCACAGTCAACATAACAGCAATTGTATTTTAGTGGATGAATGGAAGGTAGGTAGCTTCAAAATTTTAATATTGAGTTCACTTTGACCTTTCACAAGACATTTAAATACTATTGACTAATACAGCAGAATGCATGACTCATAATTACCATCTGATCCAGCTAATACAGCTATATATGGTCAGAGGAACTGTGTGCTTAGCTCTACATTGGCACAAACATCGAATTCTTAGACAACTACTTACCCTTCAACTATATGCATGCATCTGAGGTTTAGTATGCTGGTTCATGAGATTTTTAACATTTCATATTACAAATTATAAGCTATCCCTGATATACTCCAAAAAAATATTCACCATTTTAACATTTTGTGCCTAACAAATGCTTCGCTTTGATTTTCTATGCACAAGAGTATAGATGTCTTGAAAGTTGAGAGACGATGAAAGCACGGATATGGGACTAGTTTTGAAATTGTCCCATACTAAAGTTCATTTGAGATTTTGGTAGATCCTTAAAAGACTTCTGTAAAGTTTATCTATATATGTGAGTTTGCACCAGTTTCCAGTCATCTGCTTTTGTATTGACTTCCTGTTTAGGTTTCAAGTGTTTACTTAAAAGAGAACTTTGAAAGAGGTCAGATATTGTTTATCTATGTATCATGTCACATTTATGCACTAGAAGTGTACTTTGGTGGATGTTGAGTATCTTGAATTACAACGATGGAAATTCTGAGAAAGCAAAAGTAAAAGCTTCAGCATCATTTCAGCAAGAATACCTGATCATTTATTGCCAATACTGTTGAAACAGCAGCTTGAACATAGTCTGCAACAGCCTCCACAACATAATGAATCTGCACATTAAATCCTCTACCCTGAAAGGGATATAAATACAACAAAATCTTGGTCAGGTCAGATCTACTCCAAATATTTAAAAAGCTTATAAACTGAATGGATTTTTCATCAATATCATGATATATACAACTTATTGCTAGTACAAATACCTCAACTGACAGAATTGCAGGCTCCTTACTTGGACCAGATTCAAGTGTTTCCACTCTTTGACGCCCTTTTCTGGTTCAAAACAAACACAATTAAAAGTTGATTAATTCCTGTAATTGCAGTCTTTTATTTTACCTTCATAGGATGGAGAGAAAGCATCATACAAATGGAGATGGCAGAAGCAGCATGCAGTAGTCATCACCACTATCATGACGTACATGTGACATGTTGAATGCAACATAACAATAAGTTTGTGTGAAATATTAGCAGAGAAGAAATAATCTCATTCTCATATTTTGTAGGTCACAGCAATGGTTAATATATATACAATTGCCTATACTAAATAAAGTATCAAATTTCCTAAGATACATGGAAATTTGTATCTTATCCTAATCCCTAAAAATCAGGGATTTACATGATTTCTATAGCTATACAATCTACTAGATAATACTGCATGGTTCTACATGATCTGCATAGATAATATTGTATAATCTGCATGATACTGCATAATCTGCATGTATAATATTGCAGAATCTACATGATATTGCATAATCTGCATGGATAATACTTCATGATTCTGCATAATCTGCTTGATTCTACACAATCTGACAATATGTGATAAATTTAGCATTCACAAATTCTTTTTGGAAAGAACTATTCAGGTTGTATGGAACACATTTCAATTTTAGCTCTGCTTATTATCCACAGACAGATGGTCAGATCAAGGTAGTTAATAGAACATTTAAGATGTACTTGCGATGTTTCACCAGTTTAAATCCTAAGGATTGGACAAAATGAGTAGCTTGGACTGAATACTATTACAACACGAGTTGGCATTTCACCCTTCGGTGTACGCCATTTGAAGTAGTTTATGGCAGGCTACCGCTTTCACTTTTATCCTATGTACTCGAAACGACAAAGTGAAAACAGTAGAGCATGTTCTCATGGAAAGGGAGAGGATTGTTACGGAGCTGCATCAAAGACTTTCATAAGCTCATAATCGAATGAAACAAATTTATAACAAGAGACATAAGGAGAAGGAGTTTGAGATAGGAGACTTGGTGCATGTCAAGCTGCAACCATATCGTCAATCTTCGATTAGAAATCGCAGGCAACAAAAACTAGCAGCCAAATTATATGGACCATTCCGAGTGTTTGATTAGATTGAGAAGGTTGCCTATAGGCTAGATTTGTCTTCTTCCAGTAATGTACATCCTTTTAGTAAGGTACATCCTGTCTTCTATATCTTGGTACTTAAAAAATATATTGGGGATTCAAAGGTTACATTTGTTGATTTGCCTGAGTATGTTAAGTAGGAAATGTGAGACAACCTCTTGCTATTTTAAACAAATGCGATTGTGGAAAGAACTAAGAGTTTTTTATTTATTGGTAAAGTGAACCTGAATCTAAAGCTAGTTGGGTACATCGGGTCTATTTCAGTCAGAAATTTCCTGCTTTTCCTACTCCTTGAGGACATAGAGTTTTTTAAAGGGCGAGATATGTTACGTATACCAAATCTATCCTGTTTATCTCTACCTATTAACAGTGTTCTACTGTGTTAGAAGTTGTTATTTTTTGATACAATAGGAGTTGTTATTTAGTTAAACCTGATTATCTCTATCTATTAGGAGTATGATTTGTTATTTAGTTAAATATTTATTATGTTATTTGGTTAAATTATGACTATTTGGTATATGCCTATTTAAAGGCTAGTGAATTATGAATAAAGGTAGTTTTTAAATTTATTAAAAACAATATATTATGTTGCAATATTTCTCTACTATATTTCCTATCGCCATAGCTCTAAAAAAGTTCACAAGGTGTGGAGGAAGATGTGGCCGAGGCAGTGGAGCGATCCAAGCGCTTAAAAAGATATATGGATATTCTGCATCTCTCGTTCTTATCTAGCAGCGACCACATGAGAGGAGGAAAATTAAAGAATTTAAAAAATCAACACTATTTATCACAAACCTTTTAAGAAGGATAAAAATCCACTTATATATTTACAAAGACAAATGTCATTTTAGTGAGTTGTGTATTGAAAAGTGAGAACTGCAATATTTCATTATCCTATCTTGCTTTACTTTTGTTTTTGGCATGAAAGCTAATGGTCACCTAAGTCCAATACTAATGGATCATATTGTCAAACATTCTTAATACCCTTTGAAGCTTAATACAATTATTTTCATTCTTAAAAAGAATTTGACTCAAATTAATAGGTATCTATACCTTTAAGCCACTTTATTGTACTATTTATTAGGTCCCCTTAAACAATTTTAGTATAAATATCTAATATATGTATCATATACAATATTTGTGAATTAGCTTTTCTTATAAGAAAACTCTAAAACTCTAAAAATTATTGATTTTAAAAAAATTAAACCAAATATAACTTTAAATATAATAATTTCTTTTTAAGGGTTCTTTTATCCTTTAAAATAATTTATATTATTTCCTTATTTCTTATGAAAAGTTTTTCTCTCAAGCATGTTTTTTGTTCAAATTGTAATTCCATAAATTAAATTTACATTTTTCAAATTAAAATTCAAAACTATTGCATTCAAAGCCATTTAACATAGTCTAAGCATATTTAAATGTTTTATTTAAGTAAACTAAAATACTCTTAAGTATTCAACTGCAATTTTTTTATTCAGTTTATTTTATTTTATCGAACATAATGTCTCTATCATATAAGGGTAAGTTTGTGTATAATTAGACCTCCTGACAGGAACGGATCCACGTTGGAGGCAAGTGTCTAAAAAATTTTATATAAAAATTATTATTTTAAGTTTTGATCCTATAAAAAAATAATATTTTGCTTCCATTAAAATTTTGCCCCCACTTAAAAAAAATTTTAAATCCGTCCCTGCCTCTTATATTTTAATATGACTCTCACTTAATATTGTTGTATTCAATATATTCTATTTATTTCACACTCAATTTATTTATAAAAAATCTTAAATTTATAAAAAACCAAATTTCAAGGTAAGCAAAATAGTATGATTAACAACTTTTATGTTATAATTCATTTCAATATTCAATTTTTTTGTAATTATGACCCTTAATTTTCAAAGTTTTTTCTTTATCTTTTTTTCTAAAGAAAGTAGAGTAACGTTTCTAATAAATGAATATTATTTGGATATTGGATCTCATCCTTATTTAAGAACATATAACATGAATTTTGAAATACTTTCCGCATACACAGTCTCTTGGTGCAGCTTAACTACTTGGTATTTTTAAAAGCATACGTTTCTATTATTATTATTTTTTAACTTTCAGGAGATGTCAACTGAGCTGAAACCGATGACTAATCTCCCTTCGCGGTACTGATATATCCTTTTGGAGGCTATTGTTAGCCCAAAAGTTTGCTGAATTCTTAAAGACAAAGATTAAACTCAGAATCTCTTGGTTAAGTGACAAAGATATGCGCTACCTAAATCAACCCACCCCATTATTAATATACGTTTCTATAGACTGATCACAAGTTTGCCATGCCCATCTTACATGCCTTCTCGCAACACTCTATTGTAATCAATTTATTTTTTTAAAAAGGGCACGCTCAATTATAATTTAAACATGACTGAAAAGTATACGGGAAATTGAATGATGAATATGCATTTGCACAAAAGCTCAGCTTGATAGGAAAGATGATTGAGAAAAATGACTGGGACATAAAGAAAATAGGATACTTACACTAATATTTTCCTAACTTTAGTCAATTTTTAATACTAACTTCAATTTAATTGTTGGACCCTGAATTTTTTTTATTTACTTAAGCATGTCTAAATTATTTGGAGATATTGTTTTAATTATTTTGAGGTGTTAGTGGTTAAAGAAATGGAAATTAAATGATGGATTATGTTTAAATCAGAGTGAAGTATATTATTATTAATTAAATGAATAAGGTGGTGTAAGGGCATTTTAGGAAGTTCAATTATGTTTGTAAAGTCTAAGGCATTGAAGGAGGGCTCTCTTGGTCCATTTAAGTGAAATTTAGAAACAAAAGAAGAGGAGCTTAAGGTGTAGCCGTATATGTGAGGAGATAGGCTAAGAAAGTTTAAGATTTTAAGAGGAAACATAAAAACTACGTAGTTTTGATGATTGGGAGTTAGGTTTTTAATATAAAAACAAGTGTTAGGGATAATGAAAGGAGAGGTTTCGAAAATTCTAGAACAAGGAGAGAGGGAGTCATCGTGGAAGAGAAGAAGAAGAAGAAGAAGAAGAAGAAGAAGAAGAAGAGGAAGAAGAAGAAGAAGAAGAAGAGGAAGAAGAAGAAGAAGAAGGAAAAGAGGTTAGGGCTTGTATTTTTCTTGCTTTAGAGAAGAGATGGAGAGTTTCCTTGAGAAGGAAAAGGGAGGAGATGGTTTAAACTTCCAAGAGGAGAGAGAATTTCGTGGGTCTCTTCTCCAAGGTAAGAAAATGTGATTTCTTTTGGATTTAAGGGTGAGTTTTAGTGAATCTAGCCTAAGTTAGGTATGGGTAAAGTTAGACAGGCTTTTCTCCATGCTTCCCTCTCCTAGAATTGTTGAATTTGGGTTATCACCATGTTAATTGGATTGTTATTGTATTATGAAGGTGATGAGAGGTTATTAGAGCTAGAAGCAAAGTGAATTGACTCATTACAAGGCTAAAGGATTAAGGTGGGTGATAATTTAACAGTTAAGTTTATAAGCTACTTAATTACTTTGAAATAAATGTCATCATATGTTTAGATCAGTTCATATGAACCGAACCCAAATTAAAGATTCAGAAATTGTGAATCTTATTAAGCAATTGGAGATGAGTATGACTTTTGAATCTGAGTAGGAAGAATGATACTGGGTGATTGAGATCAGAAGTATGCGTACCGGCAAAGATGATTAAGCTAAGAGACTGTGAGAAAAAGTGATAGTGATTTTTAAGCCATACATCCATGAAGAAATATGTCAAGTGACTGAAAGTTTAAATTGTCGACGGCTTTAACTGACGGAGATATACTACAAGTTTATAATTTGGAGTTTGTAGGAGCATGGGGTCAATGTGTAGTTTATTTGATTTTAAGCATCTCAATCGTTGTCATAGTGTTTTCAATAGAATAATGGATGAAGAGTTAGAAGATATAAAGAGTCATCGTTTTTTTTTATTTATTATGATGAGAAAGACCTAAAGATGATTGAATGTTAGATCGATAAAAGAAATATTAGAAATTAAGTGATTAAGGAAGATGAATGAATTAAGTTGATTCACGGCAAAGATATGGAATACAGGAAATTGACATAAGAATTTCATGAACTGAGAATAAAACGATGGGAATTATTAAGTGGAAACTGATTTGTCTCTGAAGGTATCACCTTGCTTAGGTGTGCCCAAGTTAGGAAAAAGAATTCGCTAAGCCGCTATGAATTGGTTCGTATAAAAGTATTGTGAATTAATGCTACTGACAATAGGATTCAAAATATGATATA
>JANITW010000002.1:41289175-41315797 GCA_027564335.1 Erythroxylum williamsii
CAAGAAGCAAGGTCAATTGACTAAATTCAAGGCTAAAGGATTAAGGTGGGTGATAATTTAATAGTTGAGTTAATAAGCTACTAAATTGCTTTGAAATAAATGTCATATAATGTTTTCCTATAGTTTCTCAATTTTTAAATGAATTGTTATTTGTGTGAAATGGTTTGACAAGAGAAAAAGATCAGAAAGGGATGATTTCAACGATTATGTGAAAGTAATTTTTGCCATTTGAGGCTAATGATCATGAATTGTGTGTGAATTATGTGAAATACATGTTTGTTTGGGTTTGTGGTGGTCCCTTATGTGTGATAGGTGCACCTATCAAATTATAGCCTTCTTCCAGCTACCCGCTAGTGGTCATGGAGCTCCTTACGGACTCCCTCATATGTTCAAGGCTACACATGACCGCTCTGCGGAAATGTGTAGTACGTCCTGTTTGGATCCACTCAAACCATCTTATATGTGATTATGTGATATGCTTGTCTATGTTGTTTTTATATGTCATGTTGTTTTGTGAATGTTTTTGATAAATTGATTTACCACTTTATCTGTCCTTATGTGATAGTTTGATGTGTTAATGTTTTGATGTGATGAATTTGTGAGAAGTTTTAAATAAAATTGTAAAGGTTTTCATCAAGGTGATGTTGGTTTTGAAAACAAGGAGTTTTGATGAAGTGAAAGTGTTTTGATCAATGTAAATTGGCCTTGATAAGTGTGAAAGATTTTTATCAATCTAAAAGTTGCTTTGAGAATGAGAAATAAAGAACGTTTTTGCTTATTTTCCCAATTATTAAGTTGTTACCCACTGAGCCGTCGAACTCACACCCCTTTTCCCCTCCACAGGTGACGAGCGGGAACCCGAGTTAAAGTATTGGGATTGAGGCATCACTTCAACATTTCTAATTTAGAAGTCTTTTTTGAGAATTGAAGTATTAGGTTGCATTTTGGAGATTTGATTCAGTATGTACTTTGACATTTGACATTTGGGTTGTAATCGGGCTAAATGCCCTCTAAAGCGTTGTAATAACTCAGATTGTTCATGTAAATGCAAGACTGTTGGGTTTGAATGTAATTCATGAAATTTGCATGTCTTATTCAAATGCATAAGTGTATGGTTTGGATTTGGTAAATAGAGTAGGTTGAGGATTGCTTTATAGATTGGAAATGATTAGAGATATAAGTTTTGCGTTTGCTGCCATTTGAGTAATTGTGGGATTTTTGGATTTGGTTGATGATGTTGGGGATTGGAGATTGTGAATACTGAGTTTTATGCAGGTGATGGTAATTAGATTGAAGTTTGCCTAGTTGAAATTTCAAAGGGGGTGCTGTCAAATTTCAAAGGGGGTGCCTAGTTGACAGAAACTTTGCTTAGTTTTTAGACCATCTTAGTGTTTGAAGTGATTTGAGGTATCTTCTTGAAGAATGTAGCCTACATTTGGAGCTTTCTAATGGTATATGATGTGCCTTATTTGGAGTTAGGAGTAAAAACTTATGGGGTTTTAACCTATACCAGTTACTGTTCATGTGGCTATTTCACTGTTTCATTGGTCATTATAGGAGCAATGCATTTGAGTGAGTTTTTACCTCCTTTAATGACGTAATTGAGTTTTGCATCCTTAATGAAATTTGTAGGTCATCTTGTTATCTTTCCATTGAGGTATAATATGTACTTTTTAGGATTTGGAGTAGGAAGTTATGACAATTGGAAGATAACTTTTAAAGTCATTTTTTGATGTTCATACTACTTGTGAGGTTATGATGGCCTTGATGACTAAGGAATGAATTCATGGTTTTGATGAACTAATTAAGCCGGAAATTGTGAAATTGGTGAGTGAACTTGGAATTTGAAGTGTTATGAAGTGTTTATGCTTTAGAATAAGTTAAATTTGTGAAGTATATAAGTGGTTAGGAAGTTAGGTTCAAGGTGAGTTGTTTGGAAGAGGAATTGGAGTTTTGAAAATTGGCATGTCCGTTAAACGGACAGCCTCGGGTTCAAAAACACCTCATAGCTTGCCCATGTCCGTTAAACAGACTTGCATGTCTGTTTAATGGACATTCTCGGGTCATTTGGGCCACTTTCACCCGAACGTGTCCGTTAAACGGACATCCTACGGGAAAGATTGTGAATTTGGACAAAGTTAGAGGTCGAATCATGTTTTGTGGTCTTCATGAGAGTTGTAGATCTAGATGTCTTCTTTCTAATGGTCAAAGAACGAACTCAATTCGACAACTAGATCAAACGTTATGAAAATCGCGCCAAAAGAGGTTCAATTTGATTTTGGGTGTGAACATAGTCTATTCTTTTGGGCATAAATCCCTCATCCGACCTCCAATTGAGGTGATACTTGAACCATTAGATTTATAAGACATATATATTTCTCCCTACAAAAATTGGTACCATTTGGAGTTAAATTGAAAAAGTTTACATTAAAATAAGTGAGAGGTCGGTTTGGAGATCATATTTAGAGTATGAGCTCTTTTAGGCTTTTTAAACATAACTTGAGTTATATAACTCCATTTGTGGTGATTCTTGTTTCAAATCGAACTCGAGACTTAAGGCTACATTTTGTATGAATAAATCAACTCATGATTTTACTTATTAATTGGTGTGCGCTAGCCACGAATGTTGAGTTACTACTAATGACCCTGCAAGGTAACAAGCACAAGGCTTCAGGACTCAGGAAGTTGGGCCTTGGAAACGGGTCCAATGGGTCCAATAGGAATTAAAGCTAGAGTAAGAGTGTTAAGTTATAAGCAGTTGGGGTTCGGTCTCTGGATCGGGTTCCAACAAATTAGCCAAAACTTCCTTCTAGAGAATTGTTCCTTATTGTCTTAATTTCATAACTCCACTAAAATCATTTAATTTGGAACATTACATCAAAAGTTATGCTCCAAACAGTTCAAGCATGTCTTATGCTAGTTTATTTTCCAGCATATTATTTCCATCCAAAAATTGATATCCTTAAAGACAAAATTGAAACTCAATTTCTTCGTAACAATTGTAGCCATATTTATCTAATTTAATTCAAATCAAGAATCACCTCATTTGGATTTCTAGATCAAAAGTTATGGCTAAAATACATTCAGATGTTCCTAATCCAAGACTGCACACGAATCCGAACTTCAATTTAGAAATTGAAAGTCCTAAATTGAAATTCACTTTCTTCATATGATTTGTAGCCCCATGTCTTAATTTTATTTTGACTTAAGAATCACTTCAATCGGAGCACCACAGATCCCGAATTTCTCAAAATACAGAACTATGTTCAAAAAAATTTCCGACTCATTTTGATTAATTTAATCAACCTCAATTTAATCTCAAAATTTCACAAATTTTCCATAACAATGAAATTCATTGTCTTAGGAATCCAACGCTTTGAAAACCAAGTCAATCGGATGTCGGACGGAAAAGTTATAAGCAAAAGATCGGAAGAGGGACATATATGTATAAACACATATATATATCGAAATTTTTTCAAAAACTCATATCTCTTGATCCCAAGCTTTAAATTTGACAAATTTGGTGTCGATGGAAAGATAAAAGAAAGCTCTACAAATTCCATGAAGAACTCAAAAATCAATTCCATCTCTAAAGAGGTCAAAAACCTAGTCAAAGTGACTTTCCTGTTAAACATCACCTAAACAAACTCCAAACTTTCAAATTTCATATCTTCCAATTCCCACAACCAAAAATTGCATACTTTATAGCGTTGGAAAGATTGAAAGACAAGCTACAACTTTCATGAAGACACTTACTCCAATTCAGACTAAATATGTACGACAAGTGGTTTTAAAGCCGAGTACACGCAAATATACTCTTATGATCATTTTTACAAAACAAACTTTGACTGATCAAAACTTTTACTTCCGATATCGAAAAATATCAAACTTTATGGCGACTAAAAGCTCTTAACATAAGCTACAAGTTTCATGAAGATCATTTTCTCAAATTTGGCCTAAATCAAGAAGTCAACTTTTATCTCCAAAAAGTCAAACTTTCACAATTTTTCATATTTTCACACTTTTTCTCTTTATCTTTCATTTTCAACTTCCATTTCAATCAACTCATTCACTTAAACTTTCATAACCCAAACGAATTACTCAAATATGAAAGTCCTCACATCTTTTCTCATTAATTTTTCTTAACGCACAATGACATCTATAACACTATTCATATACAAACACTCATTGAATTTTATTTTAATATTTCTAAATTCCACTAAAGATCGGGGTCCAACAAGATCCCTTTTGATAGGTAAGTTATAAACTTTAAGGTACATATAGGAGTGGTCACAATGCTTTGTCAACTTATAGAAAGCAAAGGATTACCCAAGATTAAGCAATCATTCCAAAGGAAAAAAGGAGTAAGAGAGAAAACTATAGGACAATTCATCAGGAGAGAGTCCATGTAAAGGAATACACTAAAAAGGGAAAGAGAGCTCATAATTTTATAGGTACTTCCTTTCTGTAATTAAATGTGTCTATAAAATATACCCTCAACTATGCTAAAAGAAAAGACCTCATGAATCCTTCAAAAGTGTTAATGAACAAGCTTAAATATAGACATTTAGATAAGTTTTTTTATTTGTTTATACTAAGATCTTAGGCATTCGATAAATGAATGACGAGGTTTACGAAAGTTCATAAACTTCTTATTGAAAATAGGGTAATTGGAGCAATATTTGCTAATATTTTAAGTTTTTTGGAGATGATGGAAATTGTTGTGATTAATCGCATTCAATGGAACGTGATAACAGATCTACATGAATATTAGCTAAAGCTAGAGTTATTAGCACTATAGCAAAAAAATTTTGAGGAAAAGTAGAACCTAGTTGAAGAATTATGTTTACAAGCCAAAAAAAATTATTAAGTAGTGAATCAAAGAGAAAAATATGATCTTAGAAATATACCTTTTAGGAAGAATATGATATGTTTACTAATCCTAATGATGATGTGATAGTTTTGTAATTTACTATAAGGTGAGGAGGATCTTGATCGACATTGGTAGCTTCATCGACATCTTGTTTTAAGAAAGATTTAGGGCTTTGGGATTCATTAAGATCAAAACAAGACTTATGTCAACACCATTGTATTTGTTTCTAACGCAATAGGAAAGATCACACTATTGTTGAAGTTAAAGGCTTAGCCTAGAAAGGCCATATGGTATGCAAAATTCCTTATGGTTAATAGACATATGGCTTGTAACATCATTATAAGAAGATCCTTGCTTTTTCTTTCTTTAGGATTGTCCTATCCCTATTAATTATTGGTAAAAAAATTTACTGATAGTAGTATAGCCAAAGTATACAAGGACCTAAATATGGCTAAGCAATATTATCTGACATCTTTAAAAGCTAATCAATTTTTAATATTTATCAAATAACTTTACGAGATTTGAAGAAAGAGAAAAAGGGAGAGCAGGCAAGAGATTTTGTTAAGGTGAATGTAAGAGATCTTAGAGAAGCAAAGATTGTGAAGGTGAGAGCTACAATAGAAAGAACATCTATAAAGTCATTAATGAAGGACTACATAGACAATTTTATTTGGCAACATAAAGACATAAGAGTAATTGATCATGAGGTAGTAGTGTATAAGTTAAACATTGATCTCAATTATAGACTTATTAGGAAAAGGAAACAAGCTTTTATCTTAGAGAGACAAATGGTGGTTGAGGAGGAAATGAAAAATCATTAATCGCTAACTTTATAAGTGATTACATTTGTGTATAGACTTTATAAACCAAAATGAAATTTACCTAAAAGATAACTATCCTTTGCCTAAAATTGAACAAATAGTAGACACAGTGGTAGGCCATAAATTCATGAGTTTTATAAATTCATATTTTTGTTAGAAAAAAAATCCTATATACGGTTTAGTTGTAATGAAGACTTTTTTTCACTTATAATGGAACTTATGATTATCAAGTAACATATTTTAGGTTGAAGAGTGTAAGGGAAATTTATTATAAGTTAGTCAATATGGTATTGAGGCCCTTAGAGGCATAAGAGTAGAGGGAAAAACTGATGACATAATCGTTAAAACTAGAAGTAGAGGAGTTGTACTACACACTTAAGGATAGTTTGAGACTATTTAGAAAACTTATGATGGAGGTTAAACCTCATAAGTATTTGTTTAAGGTGTTGACAGGAAGTTCTCAGGATTCACGATAGAGGATAGAGGTAATACAAACCATATAACTGTCATTCTCTATTAAAGATGTCTAGAGGCTAATGGGAAAGTTAGTGAGCTTATTCCTATCCAAATTAGCAAAACAATACTTACCTATCTTTTAGTACATAGTTAAGAAATGAACTTCAGTTGGGATTTAGAGTGTCCATTGCTCTTTGAGCAATTGATGTCTTATCTGTTATAACCAACATTACTATCCACACCTTGATCTTCTTTACTTAGTTGTTAGTTCAATCATGGTGAGGGAAGCAAAAATCTAATCAAAGCTGATCTACTATATTAGTTTGAATAAAGATATGAAAAGTTAGAAAAGTGTTCTTAAAGCTAGTAGTCTAATCTAGAAACATTAAAATTTATTTATATTCCTATGTTACCTAGATGGTTACAAACTTGCCCTTATATAAAATATTATATAAACTTTATTCCTCTAGATGATTGGTCCAATGGTCTAGGAAACTTCTATATATACCAAGGATTTCATTGAAGCAACAAGTGATCTCTAACTTCTTAATGGAATTTATAGGTAAAAAAGTGGAATAAGCAAAAGAAATATAGCCAACAGTGACATAGGTTACATTCACTAATGGGTCTAATGTTAAAGAAGGAATTGGGGGTAAGAGTTATGCTCAAATGACCATTTGATTTAGAAATCAAATATACACAAAAGAAATTTTAAAGACTTAAACAATAAGTTGGAGTATAAAATGTTATATGTGAAATAAGGTTGGCCTCAATTTCATAGTTGAGGGAATTATTGCTATTATTGGACTCTTAATTATTGGTGAAATAGATCATTAGAACCTTTCAAGCCAAAGAGGAGAACATTCAGGAGTACAATATGAAATATCTCCAAATGAGCCACATCATGATTACAAGCATATAGTTGGTCCCTTGAGAGGATAATGACTTGAAATATAATCTATCTAAGTGGGGTATGAGGGATTTAAAATGGTGGAGTCTTTTGAGGAGATAGACCTAAATGTAGGGATAATAAAAAGAGCACGATTTGGTCTAAAGTCAATAAGATTAGTTTAAGTTAACTGGCTTTAAGTTAGGCTCAAGCTTTTTTAAAAAATATATAGGTTTTAGTTTAGGCTCAAAAGTACACATCTTAAGCTTGACCTAGTTTAAAGCTTAACCATCATTATTTTTGTTCATAGTCTATATCTTTTCTTCTTACTCTATATTGTTCTTTATTTCTCAAGTATGAGAATTTTACTTCTTTTAACTTTGCAAATGCATAATTATGAAACTAAAAATTATTTAATATTATATTTACATATTCTTTAAATCCTTGATTAGCCCTTTTTTGTGACTATTTTGTGCCTCTTTAGTTAGTCTCCTAGATCACTTTATTCTCCTCTTAGGTAGGATTTGATGGAGATGTGTGATTTTTCTAAGTAAAATGAGAAGTGAGGAATTAGGTAAAGACGTGTAGTTTATGTAAAGAAAAAAATATTAAATTGATGTTAATTGTTGACAAAATGTATGCTTAAATTTTAGATGCATATGGTAGGTATAGTCAATCCATTATGCAATGGCTTTGAGTATTTGTTTGTAACTAGAAAATTCTCGTAATCTTCTCCTATTTCTTATAACTTTCCTAAAAGTTTAGTGACTAAACCTTAGGGAGTTTAGACATGAGACCCTTTAAACTAATGTTTCTTCTAGTAGGTTTAAGGAGGAATGTGAATTTTGGCCTAGCCCGCTTGACCTGACTCTATTTTGGCCTAAGTCAACATGGCCATGGGCCAAGCTCGGCCTGACTAGGCCCGTGGCCCTATCGAATCATAAAAAATGATGTCATTTTTAACTTTTTAAAAAATATATAAATTTGGGTCGAGCCAGGCTATTGACATCCCTAGGTTTAAACTCAAGTCACTCAAAGCCTAATTGACCTTAAGCTAAGGCTTGGGCCAAATAGCCTAAGCCTAATCAATCTTCAAGCTAGGCTTAATTTGAAGAAAAAATATTTAGATTGCTTGACCCATGACTAGTCAAAGAAAAAATGAAATAGGGAAATTAAATAATATGTATGACATGTAAAGCTCCTTGAAAATGTTAAGAAAGTAAGGAGGATCAAATAAAAAATTGTGAGATGCATACTAATAAGGAAGAAACTTTATTATAGGTCATTCAATTTTTTTTACTTGCACTATGTAGACTCATTTAAAGTACCATAGATTATGAGGGAGTGTTATAAATGAGAATGTGGATCATATTAAAAGGCCTTTATATTGGGCCAAAAATTACTCAAGAAAATGTACTTCTAGTAAATGTTAAAGAAGGATACCCATGAAGAAATATGATAACTACCAATGGCACTCATATTTGCATTATAAGCCTATAACTGATCAGGTACATATTTCCAGTTTAGTACTATTTACATAGTAGGAGATAGATATCTTAGGCCCTTTCCCTGTAGCTATGTGTCATATTAAGGTCATTTTAGTGTCAATCGATTACTTTACTATATAGGTATAAAAGGAATATATACCACCACCACTAGAATTGTATAGTATTTTTGTAAAGTGAATATAATCAGTTGTTATAGGGTCCTCCTAGCTATCATTACAAATAACAATCCCTAATTTATTAGCAAAACAGTTTTGTAATTTTATAATGGGATAAAAATCAAGTATGGTTTTGCATTTTTTACATATTTGTTGATTAATAATGTGGAAAAAGTGATCAATATAAATATACTCCAAGGTCTATATACTAGAGCGAAAAAGTGTAAGAGAGTTTAAGTTATTAAACATACTATATTCTTTAGGCATATTGTACTAAGCCTAAGACCTCAAAAGATGAATCACCTTTTACCTTAGCTTTCAGAGTGGAAGCTTTGTTCCTAGTAGATTTAAGTGTGAAAATCTTCAAGATGATTCCTTTCTAAAGAATCCCACCTACTAGTAAAGGATTACATAATATAATAATAAGAAACCCCATACACAAGATTTGTATTGACAAGAATGAATATATTAGAGAAAATTAAAGCTAGGGTAAATATTGCACCCAAATAGTCAAATATGTTCATTATGATAGAGGTTGTAAGGTTAGGTATTTATAAATTGTTTGTCTTAGTACAAGGAGAATTCCTTGCACCTGATATAGGTAATACTTATGCCTATATTACCAACAAAGGCTTACTCTTTGAGATATCATATTCATATTGTATGAAATCTTAAGACCATTTTGTTTAAGGAAAAACATATTAGCAAAGATGCATATGTATCAAATGATTGTTTTAGACCTAAGATTTTTTTTATCTAAGAGCTTAAATAATTTTAGAGAAAATGGTCAATATTTTTAGGAGGGATTTGGCGTTGAAACTTAATGATGTTTTTTGGCTTATAGAGTAATTACCAAGATTCCCTTAAGCATATCCCTATAATGACTAGTGTTTAGCAAGTCTTGACACCTTTCAATTGAGATTAAACATATGGCTTTGAGGGTGGTAAACAAACTCAACTTTGACTTTAAGTTAACTACTAAGAGATTATGCTCCAATTGAATAAGTTAGATAAGTTCTTAAGAGACTCTTTTGAAAATGCTTAAAATTTTAAAGAGTGAATTAGGACATTCTATGATAAAAATATCCTAAGGAGAGAATTTAAAGTGGATAAAAGGTTTTACTTTTTAATTACTATTTTATGTTATTCTTAGGAAAATTAAAGTCTAGATGGTCTTGACCATTTGTTGTAACAAAGGTGTAGTCTTAGGATTCCATTGAAGTTGACACTATAGATGGGAGGCCATTCATGGTCAATAAGTAGTGATTGAAGCATTATTTCAAAGGTATTAGAGTGAATGACATTCACACAATTTTTTTCAATGACTAGTCCCACTTTACAATTCAGTCCAGCTAAAAGACTCATAAAGAAGTTTTTTAAAAAAACAACCCAATGTTCTAACATTAAATTATTTTATTTTTATAGATTTTTTATTTTTACTAATTTTTAGTTGAATTTATTTTGTGGATATTTATGTGACGGCATGTCATGGATTCTACCTTACCAACTATGCATGAAATTAGGAAAAAAAATTATACCATATTTGAAATAAAAAACATATTTGTTGCTCGTGCATACTCTCAAGGTCTTATTTATTAGACATTGAGGGTAATATCATATGTAAGTTTGTGTATATGGGGTGAATTTGTGAGAATCTGAATGGGTTTTATTTTAGTGTTTTTTAGTTCGTGTGATTTATATGTTGAGTTTATAATTTTGATTTTCTTTTTTATGTTTGGTTATGTCAAAGCTAACTAATAAGTTTGGATCAATATTATGGGTAGCATTTAGTATACCTTCAAGAGACTATAACTTCTCCATTAGGAACATCCAAAGGATTAAACGTTTATGACTTGATAAATTCATTGAATACCTATGAAAGTGGAATTTAATTATTGGTTTAGTTAGTTAAGTCTATGTTAGTAGTTGGGGTTTATTTGTTGTGATTTCATAGGAAAAAGCAATGAGTAAAGTTTAGAGAATTTGATATATTGATGTTTTACATGTTATTTATAGTTGAATTATTTAGTATTTGGCACTTTTATAACATGTTTTATATGAATTATATGATGTTTTTCCTATGTTTAGTTCATTGTCTTATAGGTGATAAGTTTGAGAGATAAACACAAATTTGAGTGCAACTTTCTCCACCATTTTCTAATCGCAGAGATATTTTAGTCATTTAAAAGATAAGAAGGTGGGAAAAAACGTTGTAAGGACATCAGAGGTCAACTCTAGCTAAAAGATTTTTTTAAAAAAAGGAGATGTTAGTGGGAAAGGACATAACAAGCATCATACATGCACGAAGATAATTACATATCTTTCATAAATGACTGGTGCTAGACTTGTTATTGCTTTTTACACAAGGTTTTTCAAAACTAAATCAGTGTTAGTTACAACTTCATGTCAAAAATCTGTTAAATATAACTTTACGATAACAAAAAGCTCTATAACAAAATCAATGCCAATATTGATTCTAGTTCAGTACATGTTCTTATACATAACTTATGATGATGTGTTATTTCTCAAGTTCAAATAGTCAAAAACTCTATTTTTATAACTTCAACTATAAATACTTGTATTAAGTTTAACATAGGAATTATTAGAAGGTGTTTAAGAGCTACTTTGTTTTATTTTTCATAGTTCTAGTCTTTCTTGACATTAAAGGTTGGTCAAAGCAAGATTGGAGGATCTAATGAAAACTTGTCAATATATTTTCTTTTATTCCTTTTTTATGTTAAGATTGATTATTTGTGTTTTTATATAACTTGAAAAGGAAATTTCAATTATCAATACATAATTTATTATTTGTTAGTTGATTTTATTATCTTGTTCTTAATTATTAAGTTGATGCTTGACCATTATATATTTAATCTTAGGGATTGTATAAAGGAACAAAATTTAAAATATAATTTGTGTACTATAAGAATAAAGATTTTAATGCTAGAGAAAAAATTACATATATATTGGTGAAAATTAAATAGATTAACTAAATCAATTTGATTAGATTAAATTACGCATTAAAGATGGTAGTTACCTAATTAAATATACTAATGTTCTTTAATAGAAGCTGTAGATACTTTAGATTCATTGGTATTTCAACATAGATAAAAAATCTTGTTTGTTGATTAAAATTTCATTAAAGAGAACTCTAAAACCCTATCATTTCCAAAAATTGATTTCCTTTTTTATTTGATTAGCATTATTTTTGTTAGATTACTGATTTCATCATCTCTTATAATTGTCTAATTTATTTAGTCCTTTTATTTAATTAGTATGAGTAGATATAGTGATATAGTTCCTTAAGGAATTCAATACTCTAGGATTATTTTGGTTTGATAACTTGTTAGTATTGATTCTATTCGCTTAGAAATCAGTTATATTATAGGTCTCTTATTATGCATCCATTTTTTTTTAATCTTTTTGAAAGCATCTTCTTTGTTACAAGAAGCAAACATAAGTGTATATAGATCCATCTTTATAAAAATACATGAAAGATTAGCAATGATGATTTGCTTAAGAATAACCTGGTCTGGTAAAATGACTTATAGGCCTGTTGATTGATAACTTCAACCTCTAACAAAAGTTCCTCCTCAATCAATAACTCCTTTAAAAGAGATAGATTCTTAAAATCCAATAAATTATATGTATAAGAAATCAAAAGAGAATCTAAACTTTATCTCTTATTGAAGCACAAATTTACTTCCTTTAAATCTCCACTAACTCTCATCCTTTGAAAACAAATAAAAATTGGTTCTTCTATCCATGTGCTCCATTTGGTGATACTTTTAAACTCATTCTAAGTTTATCATTCAAAATATACTAGCCTGAAAGTTTTTTTAAGGGATGAATATAATTCATAAGCCTAAATAGATTTAGGGTTGTTTCAATTCTTCTTAAGTAAAAGACTACTTGAAAAGAAGATATGGGATACTAAAAGAAGTGATAGAGTTAACCTATTAATAAAGATATTTCTTTAATATTTAAAGATAGAATGTGGTTAACAAGAGTTTCATCTAAGTTATCATAGTAAACATAAACCTCCCAGGCATATCAGAGAAAGCCTTGTTAAAAGGAAAATGGTGCTTAATATTGATAAAAAGAAGTAATGATAAAATCTATCCTTAACCTTTCAAAATCAATTAATTTGTTTAAACTCTTATAACTTTTTGCTTCAAACTTCATCACTATCTTAACATAGGGAACGATGACCTGACAAGGTTGGCCCTTAACCTTTTTTATTAACTCACCACTGCTAGACACTCTACTTCTCATATTGTAAGTGAAAGACATTAAAACTACAAATCAAACTATTAAAAAGAGACGTGCTAACTTAAAAAGGAGACATAAACTAAAAAAAAGTATCAATTAAGATAGATGAGTTTTGATGAAAAAATTTAGAATGAAGTTAAAGATTCACAGGGGAGGTATTTATAAACATTTTTAGTAATCTAAATTGGTAGCATATGAACAATCCAAATTTGGGGCCCTTTCCATTCTCTAATGCATCTAACGATTCCTCTATTTAAAGGTTGTTTTCTCTATTCTTAAAAATATTCCTATGCTTAAATAGTTGATGAATGATGATATGTTGATGGGAATTAAAAAGCTACTAGTTCGTATGACATGTCTTCCTTTGAAAAACCTTTCACTTATTCCTTTGGATGACACACTTCATGCTAACTCGTACTTCAGATCTATAAAATTCTAACTATAAAGTAAGAACGTGGAACTCGAAAAATTATTACTAGTTGACATAAGCTTCAACATTGTTTGTGATATGAGCTTGGAAAAAAAATTTGCATTGGTAAAGGCATAAGCTTCGACATTATTGGTGATATGAGTTTTGATATAAAAAAATTACATTGGTAAATAGAGAAGTTATGGCTTCTCTCTACATTTTCTACCTAATGCATACTCCTTCAATTATTTGCTTAATTTGTATGGATTTATATGGTTTTTTACATCTTTCTCATTCATATTTAATACTTGTTTGTACCCTACCCTACTTTCTTTCTTAATCTACTTCCTTCTTTCTTAAGACCTATCATAGTTTTAGTAGCGAATAATGTTCACCCTTTATTCTTCTCTCCTTAGGTACCTCTTTTCTACTTCTATTGTGTTTGTTCTCTTCTCCTTCCTCAGTTTCCTTTCTTCCTCCTTCTCCATCCTCCCCCATCCCTTTAGTTATTTCCATTCTCGATTGCCTTCTCCTTTGCTCTAGTTAGGCTACTTTCCACTATCCTTTGTTTGGTTATTAATTGGGCTTGGCTACTTCCTTTTTCTAACTTATATCAACAACCACTCCTCTAATATAAGAGGACTTCCCTCTTTTGTCAAACCCTCCTACATTTCTTGCTGTCTCCTTTGAGCCTTTTGAGTCTTCTCGTGCTTATGTCACTTTATATACTACTTCTTAGCTCACAATTCTTAAACTTTAACCTCTACTAACTTAGGCACAGGTCTTGGGCTTAAGATGGCTTCGGAGAGACTTTTGATTAATGCCTCAACTAGGAAATCATGGAGATAGGTCCAAGATGATGCAGAATCTACTCTCAAAACTGTATTACCAACCCCATAACATATTTGAAGGGAAAATATTATAGCTATAGGGATTGAAACTAAAAGGAGCAATGAATGGGAAGAAATGGTTCTTTATGATAAGATGTCTTCATTCCTTGGCTTAAATGTTTAGGCCAATAAACAATGGAAGCATCTTAGCTTGAAGGAGGTACTCTTGAATGATAAAATTTTATTTCTATTTAGATTATTCTCCCCTATTTAAGCTTTGGAAATACTAGAGTTGGGCCACAACACTTCAATTTCAAGCCTCTTATATTGTCATCATGGAAACTAGGAACCAAGCTTCAAGATATTAGGCATAAGCAAGTGCTAATATGATTAAATATTTTCAATATTATTCCACTACAATATTTGATAACCAAAGGATTAAGTCATCTGGCTAGTTTTGTAGGAAAACCCTTATGCATTGATAAGGCAGGTAAGTTATACGCAAATATGTGTGCTGACAAACATCACTAAGGAACTCTCTGATATGATCCATTTGTTAAAACTAGATGGGATTGATAACCTCTATGAGGATCAAGTATTATTCTCCTATAAACTTCCAAACATAAGCAAATTTAGAGACCAGCATGAAAGATTTTTCAATCACGGGAATATAATGAGCTCATATGCATATAAAGGATAATGATGAGAAAGAAGCAATTAGTGCCCTAGTAAGATAGAGAACATAGTCAACATTGCAAGCTCCAAGAGAGATAAAAGAGATATGGAATCAAGTAATCTAAATACTAGTGAAAATAGACAAGGTAAGAAGAGAACTCAAGCAAAACACATAATAAAAAAAAACTCAATCAAGGTAAAGGGCTACCATCCAAAGAAATTAACCCGAGCAGTCTTTAATATAGGTAACATCAAAAACCCCTAAAAATTTGACAAAAGAAATTGAGCATAGTTCAGATTCTAATTTCAAAAGGGTTACAAGGAAAAGCTCCAATAGTAGAAAGAAGGCTCAAACAACCCCTACTTTATAACCATTTTATTCTAAAACATTATAGGGCTTAAAAATCCTAATAAACAATAAATGGTATTTTGGAAACTAGAATAAAAGAGAGAAATATCCAAAAGCTATATTCTTTAAGGAATAATTGGAAGTGTTTTAACAACTATAGTTGTCATTACAATGGAAGAATAGTGGTCACCTTTGATATTAATGAAGTAAAATTTACTACAATCTTAGTAGATCAATAAATGATGCATTTGAAAATAAAAGAAGGATACAAATGTAAGTTTTCAAATTTTAGTGGTTTATATTTTCAAGACTAGAGATAATATGAAGGAGACTTGGTTATTAATAGGAGATTTCTACTATATGCAACATTCAATTGAAGCTAATGGGGGAGTAATGTGCCTAAGGAATTATTCAAATTAGCTAAAGGAATCTGTAAATCAAATTGGGGTCTTTGGCCTTAAAATGGAGGGTTAATACTACACTTGGACAAACAAACAGAAAGGAAATTGGTTTGTAAGGAGAAACTTAGATAGAGTTATGGTTAATAATGTTTAGATATGAAAATTTCTAGAGAGCAAGGCTTCTTTCAATCTTTAATCATATCTTGATACAAACTATGCTAATCTATAAAGAAGAATCTCCCTCTTTATTCCAATAAAAATCTAATTAAGATTATAGGCTTTGGGATTGCTATCCTCAAGGGGTTCAATGCAAGCATCAAAGGAAGTAATTTATTCACTTGTATAAGAAAGCTACAATATATTAAGACTGCATTTAAGATCTTAAATAAAGTGAATGGATCTAATTTTCAAGCGGTAGCATAAGAGAGCATAATGGAATTTGACAAAAATACAAGGTGCCCTCTATGAAGATTTGTATAAAGAACAACTAAAGGAAAACGAGGAGAAAGCCTTATAATCGTACAATACAATGTCTAAAATGAGCATATCCTTAATGAGGCAAAGATTGGAGACTTTATGGCTAAGGGATAAAGATAAACATACTAATTTTTTTCATAGATCTTTGCTTGCAAGGAGGAATACCAACAAAATATCTTCCTTTAGGGATGAAAATGGTAATATCCTCACCACAATGGAAGATCTACATAAATATGTTTCCATTCTTTTACTAAAACAATAGAAACAAAATTTGAGGTTTCTTTAAATGTCAATTTAGTGAGAAGCAATATGACGAATCAAATTCCTACTATTCCAATTGAGGCCTTAATCAAGCCTTTTAAAGCCAAAGACTTTGAGGAAGCTATCCAAACCCTCCATCCTAACAAAGAATTTAGACTAGATAGATTTGATGTATTTTCTTTCATAAAACTTGGAGCCTAACCAAAAGAAATGTGACAGATGTTGATGTGAAATCAACCTAAGTGATGGATGGTTTGACTAAATCTTGAAGAAGTTTGTTTTGTTTCATATCAGATGCAATCCTTGAGGTCTTTAGGAGTGGGAGGATTTTAAAAGAGATAAATAAGACATACATATGTCTAATCCCTATGGTACAATCCCCCAATTATATAAAGAATATCGCCCTATATATTTTTGCAATACCATATATAAGATAATTGCAAAGCCACTAACTAATAGATTGAAGTTGATATTTTCATAAGTGATTGATAGCTCTCAAAGAGCTTTCATAAGAGGAAGAGAAACAGGAAACGTTGTTCTTCTAATTCAAGAATTATGCTATTAAGGTTAATCTCTATAAGGCCTTTGACTTCTTAGATTTTAACTTCATACTGCATATAATGAATATATTTTTCTTTCCTAATGTAGTCATAAATTATATTGCTTAATTTGTCAACACTATTTTATTTGGCTTCATAGTTAATAGGGAGCGTAAAAATCTAATCAGAGGCATAAGCCTAAAAACCTTTTCATTTTAGTCATAGAGGTGTTGGTGATAATGATCCAAAACATGACAAGCAATTACAAGAAGTTCAAGTTTCATTCTAAACGCAAGGCTCAAAAGATATTAAGTTTGTCTTATGCTGATGATTTCGTATTGTTCTCCAAATTTGATCCCTACCCTTTTTTTAACTCTAATGACTCTTCTAGATGCTTTTTTTAAAGCCCTTTTAGGCCTCATCTTAATAAGGACAAGAGCTAGCTTATAATATCTAAAGGCACAAAAGTTATCTTCAACTCCCTAGCTAGCTTAACAGGTCTCAAGGTAACTAAGCCTTTAATAACTTACTTAGGCATCCCTAAAACTACAGAAAGACCTACCTTATTGACTTCAAACCGTTTGAAGAATATCAATGGCAAAATTGCTGGATGGAGCTTAGTGTAGTAGATGCTTATTTATGGCAGGTAGAATTAAACTGGTGAATGTTGTTCTCAATAGTCTACATGTTTATTAGACATCTCACCTTTGGTTCATAAATAACATAAACAATGTTATAGAAAAAATGTTGAGAAGGTTTATACGGACTACTCAAGAAAATAATGGACCTTTTATGAAGGTGAAATAGGAGGAGCTATAGGGGGATAGGAAGGAAGGTGGTATGTTGATCCTTCTTCTCAGAATTTCCAACAAGTGCAGATAATCAAAAGGGTTCGGAGGCTTATAATAGACAAAAACTCACTATAGGTAAAATGGGTATATTCTTAGTTTATAAAGCGATTAGGCATTTGCAACTAAACACCTAAGCTTTTCTCATTATGGACACTAAATCACATTATAAAGTTAAAGTAGAAATATAGGCTATAATTTATAAATATGATTGGCAATGGTACCTTAACCTCCCTATCAAATGATAATTGTTCCTGTCTGAGACCTCTATCTGAGGTTCAAGAGCTTAACTACTTAAATAGTGTAATTAGAGGAAATACTACTGTCTGTGAAGCTTTGACAGAGCATAATGAAGTGATCTCTAATTTAATTGTGATAAGAAACCTGAAGATATGCCTACAACCAAACCAAGAAGACAAAATCCTTTGGAGAGGACATCAATCTGGGATATTTACAAATCTCTCTTACAGAAGGATGTTAAAAGAGCACACTCCCTAAATAGCATGGCATCATCTAGTATAGTTTGAGTAGTCCTATCCTATAACATCAATTATCCTCTAACTTCTCATCAAAGGTATTATGAGTACCACAAATAAACTAAGAAAATTCACGAATTTTCTAATTTGTGTGTATTATGCAAGCAAGGTATTGAATCTATAAAGCATCTTTATTTCAAATGCCATAACATAAGGAGAATATGATCTTGGATAACACAATTATGCTATATAAATGACTACCATTAGAACAAGTAGAGACTCTTGATTGGTATTGCAAACATAGGAAGAGAAAGGATACATATTGGACCATATTAAAGTTTGCTTTAGGCAACACTATTAATATGTTTGCTTTAGGCAACACTATTAATAGGATTTGGATGGAAAGAAACCAAAGAAATTTTAAGACTGAAACGACACACAAAAGGAAGCTAACTTATGCAATAATGAACAATGTGAGAGACCAAGTTCTAACTCACAAGCTAATCACAAATGTATTAGGCAATTGACTTTTAAATGGAGATTCTCAAAAGGGTAAAGTTGGCTTTAGCTTATAGAGAAGAAATATAGACGAAGAGGGAAGCAAACCCCGTGAGGTCAAATAGAAGGAGCTTCTATTTAAGTTTTTAAGTTAATTGTACCATGTATTCTTCTAATGTAATCAAGGTGGCTTGGAGTTAAGCTTTTTTGTACTATACTTTGTTTGATAGTTAATGAAATTTTAGACTTTGAAAAAGAATTGACATAAGTTTCTCTTCTTGTCACTGGGCACCCTGTCCTAAAGTTGACAAAGTGTAAAAAGGGTTTTAAGCCTTTATCCAATTTTCTCTTTGACAATTTAGCTTACTATTTGACACTTCATCTATTTTATTTTGCTACATATTTACCTCTCTTGCCACATTCATGCTATCCAACTTTCAATACCTATCATATGAAGCTGGAATAAATGTAGAAATGGTTTTTGCAACCTTACCAATGGCACGTCCATAAATAAGTAAAAATATAAAGGGATAATAGGTTAGCGGAGGACATTAATTTTAAATTTTTGATTTTCAAATTCTTTATTTCTTCATCATTTTTAATCAAAACTAATTTAAACGTTGGAGTGCAAACACCATAGCCACTTCCAATATTACTTCAAAAATTCATCAACCAATCATACATATCACGTGATTTGAGGGAAGTGCAAGCATGCACAACGTCACTTCTCAAGCCGTCGTCTTGCTGTCGACTGCCTTGCTCAATATTTTCTATTTAGTTACCGTTTTTGTGGAAGTTTAATTTCCTTATGAAACAGAGGCAGAATCTGAGAACTGATGTAGCTTATCTTCGAGTACTTTGATTTATGAAAACAAAGAGAGATAACTTGTATTCAAAAGGTAGAATCGTCCACTCTAGACGCCCCCACACCTCGGCCCAACAAAATTATGAGGGGAGTAAATCACGATTTAATTTCATTTAGGTTATCAGAAAAGCGGCCTTTTGTTTGATGCGCATAAAGAGCTACCACATTGGATGAACTCTCATACTGTCGCTACCAAGACTCGAATCTGAGACCTTACACTCAACTTTACTTTCTGATAACTAGTTGAGGTACCCGTGCGGGCACAATCAGAGATAACTTATATTCGAGCAAGGGCTGACTTTTATGAAAACAACAGACAAAACTCTCCGTCTAAGAAGAAAGAGCAGCTCGAGGATACACAGCCATGAATACACACCGTTTTCCTCTTCATTTTCCTATCTGCCTTTCTTTCTATTGAATTTGGGTTTGCGCGGCAATAGTCCTGTTAAGCTGCTATGTGCGATTTAGAGAAGTGTTAAACTCCATTCTTAAAAGAAAATAATTATAGTAATTATTTTAAGCTTATAAACCGTAAGATGCTCGACAACCAAGAATAATAACGATCCGCCACAAAAACCATCCACCAGGTTCTGAGAACACTCACACCTCTTTGTTCTATAATTGCTAAGAAATTGCTCTTTCCTTGAATCCTCGGACACATAATCATATTTCACCCATGCATGAAGAGTGTAAGGATTTACAAGACCAATTAATACAACACGATGCAATGGCTCTTTCTATGATGCCGTCGGGTATTAAACCATTCCTTTGCAACCGTTCCATATTGGCAAATTTGACTTCAGATAAATCACAGAACGGGCATGTTAAGGACTCGCAGGACATCCTTGAACTCAAAATCATGGGTTTGTTTGTTGAACCTCTCGACCAGTTTGTATCTTACATCATTCAGATAAAAAGATTGGATACTCTCCAAAAGCCATTTGGCCTCTTCATCACTTAGCTTGCTGGTGAATACAACATCTCCTCGGATAAGAACCATATCCTTGTTTTCAGCAAATTCGGTGTAGAAGGTGATTGTAAAGTAGGGAGACGCTTGAGTTCCCCTAATTTTGTAGTCTTCAAGACCAGTGAACATGATGTGTGGCATCTGCACTGCAGAAAACTTTGCATTCAGTAATCAATAAGATAGTAGGATATAAATAATTTGTTTTGTTGTTGATTGAGCTAATTTGTCATAACAGTACAGACTAGAAAACTCTTAAACAGTTAGCTGACGAGCATTTAGAAGTTATTCGCTTAAAAACAATTCTCTAGGATGTTTGATCATCCTATTCAAAGCCGTCAAGCAGCTAATACTTCCCAACCATGCTGATACAACTACAGATTACCTAGGTCAACATGACCTGCATGCTCAACGGACTTGATCAGCTGCAATCTCACGTTATACCAAGCCGAATAAACAGGGAAATGAATTAACAATGTTGATCCCTGATCGATATGAAGCATCAGTTTGCTTTACAGTTTTGCATAATATGAAATTCAGAAAACAGGAAGCTCAAAAGTAAGCAGGACAAATAGTAATGCCAGAAAAATAGACTTCAGGAAACCAACCTTGAGCAAACATTGTAATGTAACCACTCCCTCTCCACAATGGAATAACAAAATAGCGGCTGCAGGAAATTGAGGTCAGAAAAGTTAAAAATTGGGAAAGGAGACATCCAACACAAAAAACAATAAAAATAATAACTGGACAGTTAAGAGGTACCAATCTGTTGCTCTTTGCAACAACAAGTGATAGAGTTTAGCGTTCATAGATGCACCAATGTGACCTCTTCCAAGGTGATACTGCCATAGGAAAACCTCAACCATAAATAAACTACTCAAAACAAACCAGTGCTAAAATTCATTCTAATAGAATTGAAAAATATCCCTTCATAAATAACCTAAATAAGATCCTCCCGCGTCAATACCCTAACAAATTTGTGAATATTTATGCTTTGTGAGGCTTAGAACTAAGCACTCAGAATCATAATCTAGGAAGGTACCATTCAATAATCGGCATAATCTCTTCTATGGAGAAATTTGATCTTTAACGATATGCACTGGAGAAGTGAATCTCCCGAAAGAACTGAACTACGCAAACGTTTATTGAGTGAAAAAAAAACAACTAAAGGTAAAACTATTTTCTCTACAAATTCCAAGAAAAGAAAATTGTGTACACATTACATCGTCCCAAATGGAGGCGAGGTCCTCAGGGGATTTGTTCTTGGCCCGCTCGATATCCATAATAGAATCCAGAGGCTTTGGCTCTAAAGGATTGAACCCAGTGGCAAATCTAGATGTTCTGAAAAAACCAAGAGAACCCCATTTGACAAAATTGCCCGGAATACCACTGGCTTCTCCCTTCTGAATCTTGTGGAGGTTTGGACTCACAGAATGGGCATAGAAAGTGCGCTTCAACGCACTAATGAAGAGAGTTGAAAGCGAGGATGGCCTTCTAACTTTTGAAAAAGTCTGTTGCATAGCTAAGTATGCTAAGACTTAAGCCTATCAATTCGGTTGTGTTCGTTTTTCTGCAGCTCTTTGGAGAACTATACAAACACTTGACAAGCATTGCCGTCTTTAGTTGTAGGCACTAGGCACACGATTGGATTAGATTGGATCGACTCCGGCCGAGAAACGCGAAATGCTTGAGCCCGAAAGAATTATGCGTAATGGCTGTTGTTGGTTCAATGGACAGCTCTATCTGGGCCCATTGTCTTCGTCTCTTTGGGTAATAGCACCCTAAATGACACCGTAAGTATCGGACATACCCAGAGCAACAAACATGTCAATAGTCTCCTTATTGATCTCAATATTGTCAATTTTGATAAAAATACCTCATGAACAAAGTCCATGGACGATTGCGCTCTTCCTTTAAAAGCTTGAGCAAGATTTCTCTAATTGGGCTCTTATGGATCCGCTTCATAAGGTGAGTGGAGAACTTGTGATCATGTTCTAGTAGCGCTTTGATGGGATGATAGTGACCTCTTTGATCACCTTCTTTTTCGTATGAAAATCTAGGGTCATATGAGATACGGGAGTAGTAGCGTACTCGACCCATCTTCATCCTTTAATACTTTTTCTTTTTAGCAGATACTCGTTCAACTGACTAGAGCATTTTTGTTTTGAAAAGAAAGTAAATGTGTAATTGATTAATTAATTGAAGGATAAAAGAGATGTATAAGAAGAGTACAAGACCAAAGTGACAAAAATACATAGGAACCAGAATAATAGTCTAGTACAACGATTACTTAGTAATTACACTGTTAGTAAAGATGTAAAGTGAAGAAGGCCGCATCAAAGAAGAAAACTTAGGTTGGTGACACGGCAAATATCTGGGTGAGGAATAGTGAGATACGTAGTGACCAGCTAGGAAGTTGAGTTTTGACATAATAAAGTTATAGCCTTTTTCGATGTTCTTTTTAAAACATAGTTTAACCTTTTAGTCCATACTAAAAGGTTAAAGTATGTTTGAAAGGAAAAGATTTCAGTTTCTGTCTCTTATTTGAATTGATATTTTTAGTACTTTTAATTCTTTTTCAACCTCTTTTCAGATTCTTCTAAATATGCTTTGATTCCCTATGCTAATAGATCACAAGTTAACCCTCCTTTTTATTATTATTTCTTTTGTTGATTATGGTGATTGAAGCCAAATCTCAAATTAACAAATAGAAACAAAAGATGCAAGAATCACCAAGACAAAGTTAAGAGGTATTTTCATTTTTAGAATTTCATATTTTTTTCTTTTTGTTTTGTCTTTCTTCTTTGGCTCATTTTTCTATGACTTATTTTTGTTTTGGTTATTTCATGTCTTACCTTTGTACAAAACTAACGAAATTATCTTTTCTTATATTTTTAGATTGAAATTATAATGGAGAATATGAAATCAGTATAAAAAGATTCAATGAACATCCTTAACTCATGGTAAGTCTGCTCGAGCATGGAAGTATTTTTCTTCTTCTCAAACATCTAATGAAAATATCCAATATAATTGTACATTTTATGTAAGTCTGCTCGAGTATGGAAGTATTTTTCTTCTTCACAAACATCTAATAAAAATATCCAATGTAATTGTATATTTTATGATAAAATATATAAAAGAGGATGAATTTATAGGATGAAATAACATCTTGCTGGAGTTAAGGTTTATATTGTTTGTTGCAAAAAAAAACACCATTTGATGTATGTGAGAGAATTGGAAATGATTTGCAAAAATAAAAAGAAAAGAAAATAAAGAGGCTCATAATATATCTTTTGAAGATCAAGAAACATAAGTATTAGATAAAGGAAAAAAAGAAAGTTTTTATTGATATAGATTCTTATTTTCCTCTAAAAACTGCTTCTAATTCTTAACCTAATTTAAAAAGTGTCTTGGTTGATTAGGATGTTGTTTTGTGATGTAAATGAGCATGAGCTAGATGGATTTATCATTCATGTATTCCTTTAAATACTTTAAATATACCTTATTTTTAAGAAGCAATAGATGCTATAACAACAATAAGACTATGATTTAATGTACCTTCTTATTATGAGATTCATGTGTCTTTACTTCAAGATTAAAGAAAGGGATATTAGTTGATTCTGGATATATATATATATAAGTCTAGTTGGCAAATAATATGATGCACTATTATGATAGATGGGTCAACTAATCAAAGACAAAGAACTTTGATTAATTTTTTTAGTTTATCATAATGTTAGAACAACTTTTATCAAGTTTGTTGATACTTTTGATATGATAAAAAGTGCTCATGCTTTGTTTAGATTATTTGTTAGACCAAAAAATATTGTGAACTTTATTATAGACAATGCAGATAATTATGTATCAGTTGGGTACTTATTATAATCAAAGTATGACATATTTATTAGTCTCTACATGTAGCTTATTGTATGTATCTTATTTTAAAAGACATTTGTTGTATGGAACATTTCTAATCTTGCTTCATATGCATCTAAGATCACAATATTTGTGTATAATAATTTTTTTGTCTGGGTTTAAAAGGCAAGAAAATTAGGTAGAGATTGTGCATTGTGCTACTATTAGGTTTACAACTACATTTGTAACTTTTAAAATGTTTACAAGTATAAATAAGCACTTTAAAATTTAGTGATAAGTAAACACTTTTCAAGCCATAAGTTATAAAAGAGTGTAAAAAGAAATCAAATTAATGATATTATTTTAGATAATGAATTTTGGAATGTTGACCTAATTATTGCGGGGATTATGATTCTACTCATAAAATTGTTCACGTTTGTAAACTCATATGAGAAGCCATTTTTATAAATATATGATGAAATTTGTAGACTTAACAAAACAATAATGGGTCTTTTTAATGGGAGGGAGAAATTGTTCAGGCCTTATACATATATTCTTAATCGATAATGAGATAAGCATCTTACTTCCTTAATCCTTGTTACTTATATGGTGGAGATATATTTATATAGATGCTAATATTGTGGGTGGTCTCTTTCATATTATTGAATGCAAATGTATTTTGCTAATGAAAAGCAATCAAGAGTAACAAATGAAATAAATTGTATCACGAAGGTTTAGTGAGTTTTGCTATATCTTCTGCAAAGAGATAACTTATAATGAAAAAAAGACATCATGGTTAGTTTTCATACTTTTAGTTTATTCTATACATATTAATAATATATTTTTTAATTTATGACTGTTAATTTAAAATGTAGATGAGTGGTAGACATTATTTGGTGAAATTGTTCCAACTTTGAGAAAATTTGCTATTAGATTACTTAATCAAACAATTTCTAGCTGTAAACATGATTGAATCATTTTTTAACGTATTCATAAGAAATGAAATCGTTGGGAACATTAAAGACTGAATAACCTTGTTTATGTTACTTATTATCTCATCATCATCATCATCATATCCAGTCTGAAGTCCCACAACAAAGTAGAGTCTGAGGAAGTCTGATAGTACGCAGCCTTACCCCTATATAGTAGAGAAGTTGTTTCCGATAGACCCACATGCAGATGTAACAATAAAAGAGTGATGCAGGTTAAAGAGTAAATAAGTAAAATTGGCATGTTAAATAATTATGTAAATAAAATTACAATAAATATATAAATAAATAAAATATAACTCGAATTTTAGAAATAAAATATATTTTAAAACTAAAATATAACGAATTATATTATCTTTTTATCTGTACAAAAGCACCAATACCCAGATAATAAGAGAGTAATAAAGCATTAAATAACTGTAGAAAAACACCAATACTCAGATGATAAGAGAACAAATAAAACATCAAAAAAATCTACTTTGGCTCCAAAAAAAAAAGTCTTAAACTCTAACATAATCAAACCCCGAAATCATTAAACACTAAATCAATCAAAGAAGCTAATATCAAAAGCAAAAAAAAATTATAAAGAACAGAAATTTCAGAAAACCCAACAAAACCCCGAAAACACCAAAAGAGAAGAGATTGATTAATTAAGAAGGAAGAGAAGGAAGAGAGAGTGAGAGCGTAAAGAAAGAGAGAGAGCAACGTTTTCATACTTCTTATTCAATCCTAAAAACGAACTGCCTGTTTACATAACTCTTCAAAGAAGAGGGCATAACCTTCATGAGAAAAGGGGGCAAGAGGATTGGCAGAGATCCGGTGTTCCCTCTCCTCCCTTGACCTCCGAAAAGCAATATCCCTTGACCTTATTAACATAAATAAAGACACTACAAGGCTGTAATATGTGCAACTGTACACTTAAGTAAATACTCGTAAACATTTCTCTAAACAAAGTGATGCTAATACCAGTTTTGTGTTCAGATCCTAACTGTTTGCTTGATTTGATTTTAATGGGTAGATAAAGAAACAAAATCATCTGAAGTCCACGATCTCCACCTAGCTTGATTAAGTAATTGCTCATGAACGAAGGGGATATAGAGGAAATTTTGGAGTTCTAATATGAGGAACTAAATTTCAAGAATCTAAAGCTAGTTTTGTGTCAATTCCTCTAGGTTAATTAAAACAACTTAATTTTATGTAATAACATTTTAC
>JANITW010000002.1:41379315-41389420 GCA_027564335.1 Erythroxylum williamsii
GTTTTTACCGGGCCAATGTATGTTATAAAAAAAATTGTATACCGAGTTTTACCGACTGATGTAGTACTCCACCCTCGCGGGGCACGAACTCGGATATCAACCATAATATTGGGTTCGGGTCACTCGGGAGTGGGGTGTTACACATATCTAATTTGTAATGTTTGTTGTACTCTCACTAAGTCAATTTAACATCACTAAGTCAATTTAATAATCTTAAAGGATCACTATTTATAGATACGTTATTATTTTAATTAATTTCATAAGTAGTTTTATTCATCAAGATGAATTAAAGTTTTAATTTCAAAGAAAACCCTCTTAAACTTGACAACATTCTTTTCAAAATATTTTGAAAAGCACTTGCATTAAGATAATAAAACTTGAGTACTTGAAGTTGTTAAAATCACATTTTAAGGGAATTGGTCAAACTATATGGGATAGTGGTTAACTGTTGTAGGTTAAAGTTGTTAAAATCGATGTAATTATAGTTTATATCAACATTGTTTGATATATTACTCGGCAAATAGTTAACAAATAGCAAATCTTGATTGTTTAAGGTACATTTATCAACCAATGTAGGTCCATTGTAATTGTTAGTTTTTAGCTCCAATGCTAGTTTGGATCCTAAGACTTTATAAATACATGTTTTTCTTAAAATTTTATGAACAATATTTTCTCATTATTTCTTGCATAAAATAGTTTTTAAAGAAAAGATGGTCATATCATATCTAGCTCAATATTCATCTAGCCAAAAAGGCTAAAGTATTAGTAGGGCTCTTTTTGATAAATTTTCTATCTTTATTATAATTCAAGAATGAAAATTTTTTTAATAGCCAAAAAGGTTGACGAGAATTCTTTCAAATCACCCATTCATTCCTAATAAATTTATAGTTAACAGAAAAGAAAAATGAGATCCTCAAGAAGAACAAACTAGATTTCATTTTGGTCAGAACAACATTCACATGCCGTGTCTAGACTCTAGAGGGAGCGTAATTCTAGAATCCATAGGGTGCTAGAGACTCGTCAACATCTAATCAAAGCCAGATAATGGTTACATAAGGTTCCATAGATAGATGGGGGCTAAAAGAGATACGTACAATACAGGACATTGGACACGCAGCAAGCAATTCATCGCGACGACATTACACAATGCATGAACTTGGTGAAGATTCGTCCACTTGATTGGGATTTTTCTCCGCGGGCAGACAGGGGCGATAAGTGGATCCTTGAATGGCATTGGAATTATACATGATAGAATGAGTTTACATCTCTTATTTAATATTATAATGTCATTGTTCAATAAATCTCAGTTATTTATATCCGTAGATTTTATGTAAGTCTCGCGTGGATCTCATAAAATAAATAGTTAAAATTTTATAAGACAGAATAAGACAGAATAATATTGGACAGAAGATCTTATCTCTTATAGAACCTCTACCGCTTGCCAAATTTAGTGTCGAAAACTTTTACATTCATATCATATGCCCTTTATGCTATTTAATTCAACTTTTCTTAACAGCCCTACATTAGTGGTTTAATTTTTCCAATCATCCAAATTGAAAATTGTATAACTTACACATTAAATTATATCGAAACTTGAAATTAAATAACTTAATATATAAAAGAAAAAATAACAACAAAGGAAAACATCAAAATCCGCTTTTCTTTTTTCGCCATCCGAGAGAGAGAGACCCCACCATTTACAGCTTAGCTCTCTTTTTTCTTTTTGGTTTCATTTTCCTTTCGTCTTTCTAAAACAGAAAACCTTCGAATCGTTTTGAACTCCTCCTCTATGTCTGTCCCTTTCTGTTCTACAACGTCCCATTCAAGAAAATTACAATTTTAAAACGCGAAGCTAAACACCATAATTCTTCAAGCTCATAAAACCACCTTCTCTTTTGTTGGTTTATTTTTGATATTGTCAATGGGAGCGTACCGGGCGGACGATGATTACGACTACTTGTTCAAGGTCGTGTTGATCGGAGACTCTGGCGTCGGAAAATCCAACCTCTTGTCTCGTTTCACGAGGAATGAGTTTAGCCTGGAGTCCAAGTCCACCATTGGTGTCGAGTTTGCGACCCGTAGCATCCGTGTCGACGATAAGGTCGTCAAGGCTCAGATTTGGGACACGGCTGGCCAAGAAAGGTCCGGTCTTTCTCTTTTTCTTTCTTCATACATTTCAGTTTTAGATCTCGATCTGTCTAAACCAAATTCCCCGGTTCTTGAACCTTCATGACGGGAACTGAAATGGGTTTTCATTGTTTATTCTGTTGGATTTGTTAATGATGCCAATTGGGTTCATGACGATTTGTTTTCTTAATGGGTTTCTGGTAGGTGTGTTTACGCTGCATTGGTGTAGAAACTTTAAAGGTTACAAGATATGGTTTCACTTATCATCGTAATGATGGATAAATTTCTCTGGATAGCTTAAATGAGCAAATAGATTGTAATAGAAGGTCGCTTTAATTAACATGGACAAGCCAGCACCCTTTTGATCGGATAAAAAATTTGAAGGTAACAGGATCTACGAAGTTAAATGGATTCTGTCGGGACTTCTAATTAAAATTGTTGGTTTTGAGGTGAAATCCTTGGATCGTGATATTCAGAAAATGCTCTTAGGTCAAGAGATGGATGAATCTTTATGTGACATTTATAAAATTATGTGTTCAGTAGCATATAATATTTCAACACTTCCTATCTTATCTTTTCTCTTTGGAATAGATATCGTGCAATAACAAGTGCGTACTATCGAGGTGCTGTGGGAGCTCTACTTGTCTATGATGTCACCCGTCATGTTACATTTGAAAATGTGGAGAGATGGCTGAAAGAACTCCGGGATCACACTGATACAAACATTGTGATCATGCTAGTAGGAAACAAGGCAGATCTTCGCCACCTCCGAGCCGTTTCAACTGAAGATGCCCAGGCTTTCGCCGAACGAGAGAGCACATTTTTCATGGAAACATCTGCCCTTGAATCTACGAATGTTGAGAATGCATTCACTGAGGTGTTGACTCAGATTTATAGAGTTGTAAGCAGGAAAGCTCTTGACATTGGAGATGATCCAGCTGCTTTGCCCAAAGGACAGACCATTAATGTTGGAGGCAGAGATGATGTATCAGCTGTTAAGAAGGCTGGGTGCTGTTCAAATTAAAAGAATCGAACTATGTTTTGAGACAGTAGCACCTTTGATCCAGGCTTAGCAGGATTGGTGGAGGTCTAAACGTAATCTTGGAGACCCAGTTCCCTGTTCATATCATAGATTTGGTCTGCCATATAAGAATGCTATACATGTGAACACCATATGTGGATAGCATTTCACATACGTCTTCTGAAAACGTAGAGAACTTGTCAGCCAGAAAGCTAGGATTTGAAATTCTTTCCGATGAGTCTGAACTTGTTGCTTGTGTATTTCTCTCTTCTGTGTACTAAATTACTCGAAATGCCATGGTTATGATGATAGTTTATTTGATTACTCGAAGTGCCATGGTTATGATGACAGTTTATTTGTTTGTGTTATACCTGTATTAACTCTTCAAGATTTGCTTCTTGGTATATTTTAGTATATCTTGGTGTATTCCAAAAGAGCTTCTTTTGTACTTGGCTTTAGATTGACCAGTATTTCATGTATGTTGAATAATGAAAACAATGTTCATGTTCTTCTCCTCTAACTAAATAAAGGATTTTCTTGTTTATTTTATATTTCTATTTCTATAGGAGAATATTCGTCTAGACTTGGAAGATCCTTATCAAACTGTTCTACTTCACCTCCCACACCCTCCACCTAAGCTGTTCTCACCTCTTACACCCTCCACCTAAGCCACCTCTACTACACCTCCCACACCGCAGAATCCTCCTACTTTACCTATTCCCCTGGCAACTTTGAAACTATACCAGCTCCTGCTGCTAGCATTAAACGTACTAAGGTGCAAGTAGCAGGAAACCTGAAACTTGAAGCCAACCTATCCTACTGCCTCCCCAATCCTATAGTGGAATGCCTTATTGTTTCCCCTCTAACCTCCATTTTTCAAGCCGGAATCCAAAAGTGGCAATCTAATCAGGTTGGTTTCTTCCTTGATAAGAGAGTATCTTTTTCTTCTAAAATGAAATCCCGGGCTTTTAGCAACTAGAAACAATGTGGTTTCATTGACGTAATTCTAAACAATAAAGTTATCTTTTTCTTAAAATTCAATTCCACCAATTTATTCATTGAAGTGATCAAAGTTAGACGTTAACATATTTTCAAACAAGCCATTAGTACCAATAAATTCCAAGCCTAGTTATATGCTAATGTCGAGAGCAAACACATTTAACCACAAGCTTACAAAGTTCTATGCTCAATTACTGCTTTGAAGAAACTCATCTAACCATTGCAAACTTTTTACTTCTTCCTTCGTTATGTTTCTCCTAGAAGATGAGTAGGGAAGACTAAGGTGCAAAACCCAACCTGCCTGCTTTACTTCTTTTCCTACGCCAGTTGCGCAGTTTTTAGGGTGATTTTCCAAACCATTCCTCCTGATTTATTTTTCATATCAATAGTGATTCTTCATCCAAATTCCCATCCCAATTCAATGATTCTTTAAACTTTTCTCAATCCTTCTTACTTTAGACGTTTTCATTCATTCCAGTGAAGTCAACACAATATCTATTAGAATATATTTTGGTTTGTTATTTGATTTCACCCATACCTCCTAACCCTTCGAATACAAATAACACCAAAAATTTGCAATACAAAGGTATTCTGAGGATCATCGTCAATATAATTAGTTTTGAGTGACTACACGATTATAACTGTTGTGAAACATAAACAATAATTTTTTGTTGGATAATTACTGCAGAAATAAAAATTTAAAAACCAACTACAGCAAAAACTCTTTAATCAAGTAGGCACTGCATATCTTCATGATCTTCCGACGAAAAATCATTTCCGCGCTTCTGCTTTCTTCTGCTCTTTTGCTGTAGTGACATTTTCACCAACTTTAGCATGCTAAAGTATAACATAAAGAATAACAGCATTATTGAAGGTAACTAAATATTACCGGCTTTTTCTTCTTCTCGCTTCTTAGCAGCTTCCGCTCTTTGTTGTCGAATCAGACTCAGACGGTCTGAATGTGAAACAAATGAATCAAGTAGAGCCATAATGGACACAAGCAGAAGACCTCAAAAACAGAGATGAACAAAAACAAGACAAGCCATTCATCCCTAGCTATACCGGAGCACAAATGGTAATATCAAAATACATGAATGCCACAATCTTAAACATTTAACCATGGTGATAACACATGTACCCTTTTGTGTGTGAACTGTTACTGGTACCAATAAATTCCAATTTTGCTCTCTATCGTAGAAGTTATTTTCACTGTCAAACAATCAAGGAAAAAGCAAACACTAGCCAACCAAAAGCATTATCTAAAGATATGTATTTGCTGCTGATTCCATTACAAACTAACAGAAGAAAGTGCTGCCAATAACTCTCAATGCTCTTAAATCCACGGACAAACAAAGAACTAAAACAAGAAAAATTACTTTTAGAAAACAAAAATTAACCAGATTACCTAAGTCTTTCCTTGCTTGTTCAGTTTTGCCTTGTTCTTGCAGCTTCATGTATCGCTCATGAGCTTTTTGTTTCTCTATCTCCTCCCTGCAAACAAACACAAATCAAAAGTCAAACCAAGTACCGTGCTTGCGAGTTTAGGATTCCAGTAACAATTAGAAATTGCAAACCTTTCACGTCTAGAAAGCTCTGTTGTCTTACCCGCCTGCAAAAGAAGAGTTGGAGCATTACTTTTACTTGAATTCAACTCAAAGGGAATATAGAAGTAGCATTGTAACTCAAGACTTACATCAATGTCTCTAGCCTTCAAATTTTTAGGCTTTATCATATTAGGATTCTCAATCGCAATAAGCCCTTGTGTTCCTTTACGCTTTTGCTAACATTAAAAATGAATAGAAAATTGTTCGGTAAAATTGTCAATAAAACCAAACCAATTCAGCAGGTAAACTCATGTCCTGGTAAGATATTAGTATTACTAACTTCGGATTCTTCTTCGGAATCTTCTTCAGACTCCTCTCCAGATTCTTCTTCCACAGTTTCCTCTTTATATGCTGCTTCCTCCTAAGATGATCAAAAATAAAAACACAGCAATAACTTTACTAAACTAAAAATACAAGTTAAATTCCAACCAAGTAAATTAAAATTGAATATTATCCACACAACCATATCTTGATCTTACCCGTCTAAATGTACGAGGCCTAGAGGAGGAGCCCGCAACTGCAATCAAATATGAATCGCAAGAGGAAGAGTCGGCCAGGTATTGATAAATATAAAAAAGATGCAATTTCAAACACAACAAGAAATCAACTCAAACTCCATATGAATACACATGTATTTGAACCAACCAAATTCTTATACCAGATCTAACTAAGTATGAACAAAATACAAATCTTACTCATCTCTTCCGGGGTAGAAAACCTCCTTTGACCGGTGGGCTTGCCCTTAAACTTTCCCCTCCCCATCGTAACCGTTAATTATACCAAACTAAGAAGTGACAGACAGAGAAACCAATTTGAAATTGCAAATTTCAGATGAATATCCCAAACCCTAATCCTGAGTAAATACTTGAGCAGTGTGCTTAGCTTTATTATAATCTCAACGCTCCATCTGGTCTATATATATATTTGAACGGCGTCTTCCTATATTCCTATTTCTTTCCGATTGCTGTTTTATTGATCGTCCAACTCTAATTAGAAAATTATAGGGAAAAAAAAGGCGTAAAATAAGTAAAGGAAGCACGCTTGGATTAAGTAATGAATACTAATTTGACTACTAAACCTACACGCCCAAAACAAGAATGAAAATATAGGCACTTGTAGAATCTTGAAGTGATTGAATATTTTTAAATTGAGGGATTAAAATTTATAGTTATCCATTAATTATAAAGTTAATTTTTTATGAAAATGTAAAGAAATTAAATTTGTAAATTAATTGTAAAATAAATATATTAAAGAGATGAAAAATAGTAAGTAAAATTAATTGGTCAAACTCATTTCTTATCTATAAAAAAGTTTTTTTTCCAATTTCTCTAATTTATCCTTATTAAGATCAATATTAGTTTTAGAAAAGTAAGAAAGTTATGCATTAACAATGCAAAGATTATGAAATATTAGTCTAGTTTAGTAATGAGTCAATATGTGAATAATTGGATTAGAATAAAAAGAAATTACAATATTGGAGTTCTATTTGATATTGGCCATGAGAGAGTAAGATTCTTTGTTTATAGCTTGTAGTTGTTCATGGAATTGATGATCTCATGATGCAATATTATTCATTTGACATGGAAAAGAAGTAATTCTTTATAAGGATTGCAAGATCAAGAGATTAGATCTATTAATAAACTTACTGAAAAATGATTATATGGTTTTTTTTATATAAAAATGATTATATGGTTAAGAATAAGAAAGATGGTAAATATGTGATGGTGTATTAAGGTGTTATTGATGTGAAGGGATGTATTGAAGACATTTTATCATGATTAACTAGTAGAGTGGAGCAAAGCTAAGGCATTTTCTAAAGAATGGATGAGATAATAGAGGAATAAGTTCTCCTTGTTTGGTGCAAATAGGTGGGGGTGTTAATGAATTGGAGCTTGTTGTGTGCATAAATTGTTAATGAATGATTAATTAGGGTTAGAATGACAGTATCAAGTAAATACTAAAATTAAAAATTGCATCCTAATATTTTACAAAAGGGAAAAATAAGCTGACATTAATATCATTGATATCACATAAGACCTCAACATTAACAAAAGTGGCATAAGTACTATTATAAAGAATAACTCTTTAGGGTTTTGTCATATTTGACTAAGTCTTAATCCCATCCCATATAGTATGACAAATAAACATATTGGACCCACAAAAAGTTGAAATGGAAAATTTAAATGAATAAATATTATAAAGTTATTATAAATTAATATATAATATAATAAAAAAATGAAAAATTTTCATTGAATCTAAATTGACAAATCCCTACCCCCTGTTTTGTTTGAATCCATAATCCCTAACCATAGTCCAAGCTTAGCTATTAAAAAAAACTAATTCAACCAGTTGAGCTTCATTTAATTTTAATTACATTCAGTTATGTTAAGGCAAGATGTTTTTTTTTAATAATTGAAATCACAATATTTGAAGTGGGATTAAGAAGCAACACTAAATTCAACTAAGCAATCAAGGTAATATGAAGTCTAGATAATATGGAATTTCTAGTAACAACATTTCAGTTGTTCTATGGGTTTTGTGGCCTAAAAGATTCAAGAAGGATAGTTTGGAGCCGTAGAAATCTAGGAAGGAGATTTTATAGGTGATTAAATTATCCTAAGAGAAAATTTGTTAAATATGTATATTTTATTGTGAAATTGAATACAAAAATTATATGGAGCTTAGTTTCAATATTATTTTCATGTTTATTGCAAAGTAAGGAGCTGGAAACTTTTTCTTGCCACGGTGATTGATTCATTAAAAGGGTTGTTAATATGATTCAAATATTGAGAAGAGAAAATGTCAATTATCTTTGGGTAATAAGGCAGTTGAAGCTAAAGCAATGGAAGAATTGTCAATATGTGAGGAAGTTATTAAAAGGATGATATAAGGACAAAAAAGAAAAATGTTATTGAATAAAACGATAAAGAAAATGAAGTTTGAAGTATGACTTTGTTGGATGAAAACAAGAAGCTAAAGAAGTTATTAATGTCCTGTTAGTAGTTTTGTTAGTATTAGCTATTTTCTCATATATTTCCCTACTTAAAGATATGAAAATATATTTAAGATAAATGTAAGGGTCATGCATGTGCAAAAATAATCATTTAACTAAAAAATGCATATTTATTTTATGTTTGAACCCAAATATGTAAAAACAAGCTTTATGATTTCTTATGCATTAGTTTTGTAGTAACTTATGTCAGTGTACCAACATTTTGCATTTGTATGTCAAAATAATTTATGGGTGCAAAATATCTTTTAGGGTCATATTGTTATAATATGCCGAAGAAGCAATTTATAGTTATTTTAAATAGCTTTGAATAGTTGTGTTTTGATTCTTTTTGTATATTAAGCGCATAACTAAAGTTAAATAAAAATAATAAAAAACTTCTAAACAAGATTTATTTGTTTTGTTGAATATGCATATTGCAAATCCCAAAAGCAAGCTCCACAAGTGCCCCAAGTTATTTACATATGTGAACCTAAGAAAAAAGTCAATATACATATAAGCACTTATTTTCAACTAAAGAAATTGAATATTTAACCTCATAAAAATAAAAAAGTAAAATGATTCAACTTCATTCACACTTTGTGGACTCCACTTTTAGTGTTAGTAGATTACAAGGCTGATTAGAGTTACTAAGAGCTTTATGTTGAGATGATTGTATATATAATTAATGTGATATGATACTTGAAAAATCCCTTCCACTTAAAACCTCCTTATTGTATTGAAAATTGATAACTATCTAATTAACCTAAAACTTTTCTTCAATTTTGTGTTGTTGTAGAAGTAGATGGTTATGATAAATATTAGCTAGACAGAGCTCGTATTGATACTTGTAGTTGGTTTATGATGATTATAATATAGGTGCATAAGAAAATCAATATAACATGTATAACGAGCGATGAGAGAGAGAGCGATTTCGGCGAGAGAGATTCCCTAACTGCGGAGATTCAGACGCGATCCACTCCAATCTTCATGGCTTTGTCTTCGTCCTCTCTAGCACACCCACATTCCCCTCTATCCCCATTACCATCCTCACCTTTTGCGCCCAAAATCCCTAATTAGAAATCTCCCATTCGAACCCAAATCCCTAACCAAAACACTGATCCTAACATATCTGCTCCATCCTCGTCTCCTATACCTCCCCAGAAATTGAACCCCCCTTTAATCCCTTCTCATACACCTTCTGAAGTCACTTAAATATCCACTGAAGTTGCTCCCCCATCTCCACCCCCAATCCCCCTTAACTCTGCAACTATCAGATCCTGGAAGGCTGTTGTGAAGGTAGGTAGTGCGGTTTCTTCTGAGGCCAAAAAGCTAACCTTTTACCCTCCAAAAATTAGGGAGGAC
>JANITW010000002.1:41397086-41409414 GCA_027564335.1 Erythroxylum williamsii
CAAATTTGAACTCGAAAAATTTCAAGCAAATAGGTGGGTAATGTATTTATAATTATTGTGTAGTTGGGCAAATTCTTACCTATGTGTGTGTATGTGCAAATTTCTTGATTTTTTTGAATCGTTGTGAAGATTTGATAATGAATGATTATGTTATACCTTGAAAGAGGTTATAACATTTTGTATAAATGAAAAGAAGAAAAAAGCATGAAAGTATGAGCATATGATAAAATAAATTGAGAATGAATATGTGTTTTTGTTTGGACAAGAGTGGAATCATTTCGTTCACGTGCACGTTGACAAGATCCTTCTCCCGGCTGTCCACTTATGGCATATATATATATACACACACATATGCTTGAATTTGTGATTAATTATCAATGGCTATAAATATATTAGCCACTGAGCTCTGTAGCTCAACCCATAATTTTCACTTCTCAGATGAAGAACAAGACAAGTGTTGAATCTTGCAAGGCATTGGAAACTCCAATAGCTAGAGATCTTTTGTACTAAGTTAGTGACCTTTTTGGATAGCTTTATAGGAATATCAAACATTGAGCATCTTTATGTATTTTGTTTTAAGTTAGTGATATGTAAGTGAAGCTTATATAAACTCTATTTGGATTCATTAATGAAATATGATTGTGTTTTTTCTCATAACCTTCCAAATGGTATATTGCATTTTCAAGTCTTTCATAGGGGTAAAATTTGTGTTCTCAATTCAAAGGAAAAATTGTATTGATCTAGGCAAAATTAGATAAAGTTATCTTCATGAAAGTTGTACCTTATCTTTCTAGCTTTCTAATGATATAAAGTATGAAAATTTTGGATGTCAGAGTTGAGAGATATGATCATTATAAGTTAGTGATGCTGTATAGGATGTTTATGCAGGATAGCCTCAGTCGTGATCGCACCAGGCACTCTTGCGATCGCACCGTCATTCCTCGTGATCGCACTTTTATCCTTATGATTGCACCTTTATTCCTTGTGATCGCACCTGAGGGGTTTTCCAACTCTAAACATGCTTGATTCTTTTGGCTATAACTTTGTCATCCAACCTCCAAATGACTTGATTTTTGAACCAATAGATTCCTAAAATATATCTCTATCTCTCCATAAATAGTGATAACCTTTGGTGTTTATTTGAGAAAGAATGATGGAAAGGAAGTGAGGGAATCGATTGGAAGATCATAAATTGGTTATTTTACTGAACATAATTCGGTATTTTAATCATATCTTGATGGATAGAGCTTTGAATGAGATGATTCTTATTTCAAAATAAACTAGAGACATAGAGCTACAATTGTTCAGAAGACGTCTATTTGTAATTATGGTATCAACGAATGAAGATGAACCGACAAAGGCTAGTGTGATTTCCATTAAAATATCCCTATAAGGAAACCCGCTCATGTTTTATGGCTCCGAAGCTGGACTTCAAAAATGGGGCCCAACATGCTTAGTACCAGAGCATGAAGATGAATCGATGATGGCTAATATGAGTTCATTGAAATAACCTTATAGGATAATACACTCACGCTTTATGATTTCAGAGTTGAACTCCAGAAACGGGGTCGTATAGGCTTGGTATTAGAGCTTAGGTTTTTCCTAGGCTTAAAATGCATAGTGGTATGAATTGTTATGTTGTGTGATTAATTGTTTGAATTTTAAATTGATTGATTACATTAAGTGACATACATATCATGCATACATGTAGGAAATAAGATTAAAATGAAATGAGAGCTAATCGTTAATGTTTCAATTGAAGGATTAAGATGCCACATCATAGAAGGACATGCGGAGTTTTACAAGGATCTGTTGCACCTGACTCTCTGCTAAGGGAGAAGCGTAATGATGAGTTTGTAAACCCAGGAAATGGTAAAGCTTTTGTAGGGCATGGTAGTGAGTCCTCTTAATCATAGATGCACGAGTTACCTGTTCTGCCAAAGCAAGTGCCTACCTTGGACCCTACGCTGTTCCAAACCTTCACTCAGGCATTTGTTTAGGACATAGGCCAGATGCCGTAATCTTCTGGTTTGGGCCCAGCTAAGAAGGGGAAACAGTTTGATAAGTTGATGAAGTATAGAACAGTGGACTTCTATGGGACCACTGATCCAGAAGAAGTTGAGACTTGACTGAGAAAGACAAAAAGAATATTAAAATAGATGGACTGTAAATATGAGGAAAAAGTTGAATATGCTGCTAGTTTGCTTTAGGGATATGCTTTGCATTGGTGGAAAAGTGTGTTAGGTAGCCAAATGAAATCGCCAGTGTTGGCATAAAAGGACTTCCTAGATACTTATAAGAAGAAGTATCTATCTAAGGTGTACATGTAGCAGAAGTAGAGGGAGTTTTTGAGTCTCACCTAGAGGGAGATGACGATGAGCGAGTATGAGCGTTGATTTATGTAATTGTCTCAGGATGCAGCTGAGTTGATGATAAGTGAGGCGGCTAATTACCGTAGGTTTGAAGCAGGACTACATCTAGTTATCAGAGAAAAAGTGGCGGTACATAAATTTTGTGAATTTCAATAGCTAGTTGAAGCAGTATTAACGGTTGAAAACATTGAGAACATAATTGGTGTAATTTCAAGGTTTCCAATAGTATTATTAATCTTATATCCTAGATTATCCTAACTCATGAGGCAAATATGATCAATGGTTAGGGGATTGCTCTCAAAAGTTCACTAACTCTTCCTATCTTCAAGTTTTGAGACCTCACTCAGTTAATACCTTTTAGTTTGATCTAACATGGAGCAAAACACTCATTCCAAAGTTTCACTCATCATTTGGCTAGTGCTTAAACAAAAGCCTAATATAAAAGATAAATGATTTGGTAGCATTAATCCTCTATGTTTGTTGTGTAAAGCTTGCCTTGAAACTATTTGTCACTTGTTTTTCCAATACAATTATTGTCCAAATATCTATCTATAGTTTAGCATATGATGTATGTCTATTGCCAGGCTAGAGGCTTGGAAAACAAACAAGAATAGGCTAATAGGATGGCATTATTTTTAAAATTGCTTTCATTTGCTCCATATATACCAAATGGAGGGAAAAAATTTTCATAATTCACAAAGAAGTTGAGGTAAAAAAACATTTCCTAAAAATTAATTGGATAAGGGAAATACTCATAGTAGACGCTGACCAACTGAGAGTTAATGCTAGGATGAGGATCTTATAAAAATCTATAGGGGATTAATGGTCCCAAGCAAATATACTTATAAGCTCATGAAAGCATAATTTTCTAGATCTCTACAATTGTAGTTGCTATGGTTAAGCCACTGTAATGTTGTATAACTTAGCTTTAGTAAATAAAATTTTTCTTATTTTCTAAAAAAAATTTCAGTCTGTGTACTAGAATCTCACCATCTTAAATTGAAAAATTAAGGGGAAGTGAAGAAAAGAAGTTGTGCACACAATTCTATTGAAAAAGTAACAAGGTAGTAAATGGACTGTCTCATTATATACATACAAATCATGCCACCAAGCCGTGCAATTTGATGACAAAATCATCTAGATATGAGTTTTCTAGTCCTTCCCTTAAAAGGAATTCTCTCCATTTTGTATGGTTTGATCTCACTTCTTTTCCCACTTCACTATCATCATCCATGACAGCTTTAACTGCCCTGTAAACCCCATCCCTTGTAAACAATCCAGTCTCTTCGTCTTTCTCCACCTCCACACCTACTTTCAAATCCCCTCCCATCAGTCTTGCATTGATTAGTTGATCTCCGAAATTTGGAAGTAATACTATCTGACACTTGTTTATCATAACTTCTGATAAAGACCCAGATCCACAATGTGTCACAAAGCACCCAACACTTGGGTGTTTTAGTATTAATTGTTGTTGGACCCATACTCCATACACAAACCCTCTTCCCTGTATTCTCTTTCCAAATCCTTCTGGAAGAGCTGATTCAACAGTTTCTACACCTACTGGTGGTTTAAGAGCAGCTAAAAAGGGTATACCTGTAAGCTCCAGACCTAGTAAAAGCTCCTGAAATTGATCTTTCTGAAGAACACATTCACTCCCAAAAGCACAAAAAACCAAAGTTCCATCCTGAAATTTCTCCAACATTTTGGCGAATTGTTCTTCTAACGTCGAATTTGGTGGTTCTGGCACGACAGGGCCTGCCAGGATTACTGGTTTGCCAAATGCACTCTCTACGTAATTGCAATAAGATCCTTCCATCTCTACACATGTTTTGAAACTAATTGCATCGCATTTTTCCAAAGAGGATAGTTGTCGTTCCATGAAGGACATGCCATTTCCAGATGGACTCACGTGCACAGCAGCCAATCCTCGTGTTTCATGGGCATGCAGCCTTATCGATGATGGAGGAAAACCTGGCGGGGGCTGCTTCAGATCAGCTTCGATCAATCTTTTGTCATGGATCTCCAATTCCCTTCTCAATAAGTAACCAACGGTGGCAGAACTAACGATACAATATTGAACTGATTTCACATCCATCTTACGGGCCAGCGTGGGCAACCAACAAGCAAAATCAGAAAACACAAGGTCAGGTTTTAGGTCAAGAAGATGAGCCTCAACCACTGGTTCGGTGAGATCCATGGCTGTCACTAAAAGATGTTGCAATTGGAACGGGACATCAGCTGTTGTCTCAGTGCCGGGAGGGAGACCATCGACATGTGGCACCGTGATAGGAATGAAGGTGATGAGGCGTGGGTGGAGATTGAAGGACTCTAGTTTTAGTATAGCTTTTTTGGGCAACAAGAAGGAGATTTTGTGGCCTCTATCTGCAAGTTTATTGGACATATGTAGAAAAGGTGTAAGATGCCCAAAGGCAAACCATGGATACATGAGTATGTGCAACGTTCTGTCGGTCATAGCTGCTCCCGTCACAGTCGTCAAGCATTCAGGATTTGCTTTGGACAAGACAGCGCAAGTGATTTGGTTTCCATTTAAGCAAACGCCGAGTACCATGGAAATGTAATGACGTGAAAATTGTCTAGCGAATCAGTTGTCCTAAATACTTGTTCAAGGAGAAGTATCGTACAAAAACATCAGGTTATGGTAGAGAATGCTTTGCAAATTTGGTTGAAACTGTATATGCGAGTTGCTCGCATTATTTTATGGCTGGATAAGAAAGTGAAGGAAGTTGAGATTTTAGAATTTTAAATGTTCTATTTTGTTTTGTTTCCTTTCATTTAGTAACGTATCATGTTTAATCGATGTTAGAAAACTAACGGCCTCTACATTATATTATGGATATAATTAGAGTTTTTAAATATATTCATATAAATAATTTGATAAAGACTCAATGAAATCGTTTACTTTAATTATAAAATGAGGATTAGGAACAGATATTGTATTGATTATAATTATTTTTAAGTTATTATAATTTTTATTTTAATTGAATAATTTCTATATTATGTATTTATAGTTCTTAGTAAGAAGAGAACATATGATCTAATTGATATTTTTTTGAAAAAGAAGAGTTGTATTGAGGCTAAAAAGTTAAAACCAAAGTTAGCTACAAATACATAGATAAGGCCACTTATGTTTGGTGACCTTCAAGGATTACAAAATATTACTTTTAATGATAGGAAACTAGATATTCCAGAAGGAACAGAGGTATTGCTCATCTTGAAGTCTTTGCTTTTGTACGAAGATTTGCATTTTGGTATGTTGTAAGCTTCTTGTAAAATTGTTCCATAAGGAGACTCTAAATATTTTGTGATTTCTCTCATCCCATATTGCTATGACTAAGGAAGAAATAACTAACCAGAAGCATTTGTATGTAGTTTTGATTGACCTTTTGCCTGTTGAGTACCAGTCTTTAATGTTGTTCAGGATATTTAAATCATTAGTTAATAAACATTTGTTTAGGAGTATTTTTTCAGATTCCTTTGATGTAGCTACACTTAAGGAATAATTTTACGTATGTTCCTTAAATTTTCAACAAAGATAACACTAATTGTTGAGATATAAGTGTTTTGCCAATTTGTTAACATTCTTTAATTATCCTTCATTGCAATCCATAAAATGGTGGCAACTTGAGGGTTAAGATAACTAGACCATATTGCCTTAGTCTGAGGTACAGTAGGAAGATCTTTGAAGATTAGCTTCTTGCAAGAGAGATTAGATTCCAAATGTATTTTTCTTCCTCCCTATTAACATGAATTTGGAAAATTTTATTTATAAGAGGTCTAGGCAAGGATGACTGTAAGAAGACTCCTTATCATAGAGCGATTTTGCAATTGAGTCATCTAATTGTATAGATGTTCTCAGTGAATTAGCTTTATTGACATTGATAAGATGACCCACTAATGACCAATTATCATACCAAAAGCTAGTAGATTCTCCATTCCTAACAAGAGCAATGAAGTAATTCTTGAATGTATCTCTTAAGTTTAGAATTACTTTTAGAGATGATGAAGGGAGGTGTTTAACATCGAGAGCCCATATGCTTCTATTCTTAATGAATTAAGTGTGTATTCAATTACATTAGGGTGATTGCTTATCAATCATAATTCTCCAAAGTCTTTTAATGAGTAAGATGGTATTGATGGTTTTAGAGAGTATATGCCAATAACCACTTGATTACTAGGACTGTAGACTTTATATCAGTTCATCTTGTTTTTATAGGTTCCTTCACTACTTCCAAACTGAAGGAAATTGTTAACAATTTTGTCTATAACTTTTGCAACGCAACTTAGAAATGCATTTTAAGAAGCCCAATATGTGTTGATAGCATTCAAAACTTAGGAAATGAGTTGCACTCTCCTTACTATAGAGAGATTTCCAAAGCTCCAAAATGAGATTCTGCATTTGATTTTATCAAAGAGATTAGTGACGTCTCTTGTTGTCAATTTATGATAAGAGATAGAGGCGCCTAGATATCTCACAGGGAGTTTTTCTTACTTGAAATGAGTGATGGTAGCTATCATTTGGTGTCTGCTAGTTACACTTCTTAAGTGATAAATGCTACTTTTGGAGCAATTCAGCTAGAACCCTGACACTCTTTGAAATATTTTTTGAGCTTTCATTAAAGCTGAAGTGGAAGTTTCATCTACTTTAGACAATAGAATGAGATCATTTACAAAATAAAGATTAGTTAAATTAAGTTTTCTATAATTTGAATGATATTTGAAGCCTTTTGTTCTTTCAAAATCTCTCAATATTATCTTCTGAAGATCCCCAATGACAAAGGAAAATACGTTGGGAGATAATGGATCTCCTTCTCAAATCCCCTTGTAATTTTTAAAGAAATTGATGGATCTTCCATTTATAAGAATGTTATACGAAGATGTTATTATGCATTGCTCAATCTAATGAATGAAAGTATATGGAAAATCCATAGTTTCTAAGATAATAAAGTCCTAATTAACATTTTCATATGCCTTTCTAAGACTTCGATACAGCAATTAGGCTTACTCCTCTTCCTAGAATAGCTACTAATGAGCTCTTAAATAATTAGTATGTTGTGTCCAATCACCCTCCCAAGTATATAAGCGTCCTGGGTTGGACTGATGTGCTTATGAAGAACTCATTTAAGCCTTAAACAATGATTTAGGATATTATCTTATAGATAGCATTGCAACAAGCAATAGGTTGAAAGTTAGAGAATTGCTTTAGCTCATCATTCTTTGGAACAAGTGATATAAAAGTCTAATTGATCCCTTTTAAAAGAGAACCATTATTTAAGAATTCTAATATAGCCTCTAATATTAATTCACCAATAAGGGACTAAGTTTTGCTGAAAAAATTGGCATAAACCTATTTGGTCTAGGTGCCTTGTATGGATGACCTGAAGCTAGTGTTTTTTTTTTTATTTTCCAAACACATTAATAGGCTTGTATAAGGATTCTACTTCCTGACTACAAATTGTGTCTTTTAAAATATAATTAAGGAATGATTTAGAGGATTGTGCTGCCTAGGGTATTTTATTTAGTTAGCACTAGATTCATATGTAGGCCTTCACCTTGCCTACTTCATTCATTGCCACAAGGAATCAGCATAAACTATCCATTTTTTTAAAGATCAAATATGGAACTTTCATTCATCTAAATATAACCTTTTTCCTTTTCAAAAGAGGAAAGAAAAAGACATTATCCAAAATCTCACTCTTTTGTAAACTTTTAAGTTTCTATACTAAGTTAAACTTATTTTCAAATGAACATCGACATGATGTTCAACCAATATTGTCATCATTTTTCATATTCTGATTAAATATTCAACAAAATTTAGAAATATAAACCTATAAATACAAAATTTGAATCCATTTGTTTAAATTCAATAGAAATTTATAAGAATCCATCAATGCTAGGAAAAATATCATATTGACTTCAAGAAAATCCTCACTTAAACCTAAAGACTTACATTTAGTCTCTAACCTAGAAAAGCCACCCTATTTGAAAATGCATCATTTCATTTGTCTATGTAAAAGGTTAGAGTTACTATTATTCTTCCCTCTAAAAGTTACTTTGTTATTTTAAATTCATGTTCTTGGTTTTTCATAATTGAATTTATTTTTGTAGGAAAATTTTAAGGTGACAGAATAAGCTTCATAAGATTAAGAAAATCAGTTTTCTTTGGCAAGTATGATTGTTGGCTTACCCTTTTTTAATTATTTCCTTTTTAGATTATAATGCATATTTGGTATACTAGTTTTTATGTCTTTGTTAATATTTCATAATATTTTTAAATTTTGTGAAATTTTTGAATCATTCAAGGTTCAATACACCTTTTTCCTTTGTGTTTCCTCGTATTGATTTTTTAAGCTTTATTTTTATTTATCTTTAGTGCATCATGTTATCAAGTATATAGTTTTTTATATTTGATTTTTATATGTCATCCATTAGTTCCTTAATTTTAGAATTTCATAATAATAAAAAATTGTAAAGCTTTAGAGATTAATATTGTAGGTTTTTTTTATATTATTTATGTTCAAGTTTTTATTGACTGTTCATAACTAAAACATACATATGCCCATGATCATGCCTAATTGGTTTACTAAGATTAGGATTTCCATTAGGTTGTCCTCTTTTCAAAATTTTAATAATCTTTTCTTACCAATCTATCCTCTCCTAAATTTTTCTAAAAACCATGTTAAATCATTAAAGCTGTTATTGCATAATGTTTATGACAAACTTAAGGATTCTTTAGACATGCTATTGAATGCTTCCTCCCCATTAGACATTTTAAAAGTTTCATTAGGTTTTGATTTATGCTTTTTTTCCATTTTCGATTAAGATTTTGGTCAACTGGTGATTTAGGTGATAACATCAAGCTTTGGATAGACTAGTAGACTAGTATGGTAATATGGTTAACCAATGTCTTTTAATAACATGTATCACAAGTTTGTAATACAATTAACTGACCAATGTTACTGTCATAGCCATTAAATGGTTAGTTTTTTTGTTTATAATGAATTTTTTAGGTTATTTAAGGTATAAATAGATTACATATGAATTATGGGAGTGATCTTAGGCATAATAGAGAGTTTTTAAGAGTTTTAAGAGGCAAGATAGTGGATTTATTCAGTACATAACATATATTAAGACTTTGTTTATTGGTTTTATCATGAAAATTACTTTTTTAATTTGTATAATTGCTACAATTAGGACAATTGCTTGTATAATTTGAAACAATGAATCTAATTTGGATACTAATTAACTATTTCATTTGGTCTTACTAATGCGCTTAATATTTTTATGAAGTTAATGAATTAAGTATTGTATATATATGGGTTATAGTTGTTTATTTCAATGAAATTTCAATGTGTGACAAACTTCTAGAAAAAGTATATTTATCATTTGATGCAGGTGAAATTTAAACATATTAACTAATTAATCTTGAGGATGTTTAAACATTAAATTACTATTTTACTGGGACACATTTTTAAAATGAATGAAGTTTCCTATTTCTATAACATCTTGTTACATCGTTCAATTCATTATTAGGACTTGCACCCCTATGTGTGTGGGACCTTTTGAATTTGATATATACTATATAATTTATCTTTATATGTGCAAGATCAATCTCTAATTACCAATATGGATAATAGGAGAAACCCTTGCTCTTGAAGGAATTGAAAAAATAATGAAAAGTTCACATTCTTATCTTCTATGGAACTATGAAGATCATAATGAATCAATACATTATTTCTAGATGATTCACAATATAAGGTTTTACTTAATCTAGCATATAAATTTACTATTAACCTTTTATCTTTATCATAGGTGCATAATTTTTTCTTTGTTTCATGACTTTACACCTTCCTATTTATATATCTAACCTCTCTTTTTATATAGGGAGTTGAAGTGTTTCCTCACTCTTACTGATATTAAGATAATAAAAATTCTACCTTAGGCGAGATACTCTAATGATTGTTATTTCTCTATTATTAAGTTAATACTATTTAACTACTTATGAGTGCTTCAATCTTATCTTGTATCTTTATTCTTATATATATATTTTGGACAAGATTGGAAGGTGATCTTCGTCGTAGGTATTTAGACTAATTGGTTAGGGCATCACATGTTTCAAATTATGTTACTTAGAATCCATATGATCAGCATGCCATACATCCCTAGTGCTTTTCCTTGTATAAGTGAGACTCCTAATTCTTTTGTCAAAAGAATGTCCAAATGTTTAATCCTAAAGAAGGTTCCATTTATTTTCCATATTTGATTTCTTCTTGCCTAATTATCTATGCACTAGGTCATCTTCATAGTAATTACATTGCAATACCTATAAAGTTGGATCCATAATGAAAAATATGATAAATTAATACCAAGTTTTTAGTTGTAATTATGTTAATAAACAAGAAAATAATAGAATTTAGATTTTCATAATATAAAAATGTTTCTGTTATTAGGACTATAGACAAAGAAATCATAATACAAGACAAAAAATTATTATTAATTATCTAATGGTGACATCTTGAGCACTCTCCTAATATTTCTCCATAGGCAACAACTTAATTCCAATATTCATAGGCAACAACTTAATTCCAATATTTTCAAAATAATGATTAATTGCATTATTCATCCAATATAACTTCTAATATTGATCCTTTTTTAGTTCTTGTATATCTTTAAATGAATCTTTTCTCTCATAACTCTTATATGATCATAGTCTATTGTTACAATAATATAGCTTGAAAACTCTTGATATTATCCACATTCATTGTGGAGACAACAATAGACCATTTTAGGGAGTTGACAAGCCATTGTGATTAGTTGAATTCTTCATTTAAATGCTTTTATATGAATGTCAATTTGAGTATTGTGTGTTTGAGTTTTATGTTAATTGAACTGTGGTTGATGAATAATGTTTTTGAACGTGTTTATATTGGTGAATAATGGAAAAATACAATGCTTTTATTGTTAGTTTGAGATGGATGAAGATTTCCTATATATTGTTTGATGAAATGTCTAAATCTATGTCAAACAATGTGTCCCTCATTTATGATGAATTTATGCTATGTTTTCGTTGCTTACATTTCATATGAAAGATACGTTAAGACAGTTGAAGTTTCAAGAAATAAAAATAAAAAATGAACTGAAGAAAATAAAAGTTAACCAATTAACTTTTAAGTTTGCGTCCACTTGTCTTCTTAAACAAGGGGTCATTAAACGTCAAATATGTTTATATTTCATATCTTATGACTACTTATATTTTTGCACAACCTATTGAAAATATGTTAGTCTATATGCTTTCTAATATTAAGGTTTAAGAAACTCATGCAACAATGCAACTATCACCCATATTTTTCCTAACATGAGTTTTATTATTACCATCTTTTTATTTAAAGTTGTTATTTATTAGCAAATTTGTAACATCCCATTAACGATGGGAAGGGTAAAATAGTAATTTTGGAATGGGTTATGAGTGTTTAAACTTGTCTCGACATGTTCATGCATAACATGGCCTACATATACACATGAATAGTAATTTTTGCACATACACATGACTGTACATGCATTCATGACATTTCCCGGTACATTTGGTCATAAATGTGATTATTGTGAAAAAAGTATTTTTTGTGCTTGAAAATTTAATTGGAGTGGGTCATTGTGTGTTTTGAATTTTGGCAGAATTTTAGAAATTTTTCTGAAAATTTTCGGGGTACTTTTCTGGACTAGGAAAAATGTCAAGTGGTAGACTGACTGGTTACCAGTGAAAAAAATTACTGTTCAATGGTACTGAAAATTTAGATACATGATGGTAGGATTTATTAAATTGAGCCATTGAAAATTGGGAGATGATTTGTGTAGAAATTGGACTTAGGTTTTAAGAATTACTTTTGTGAAGCCAAACATGGCCTTAACTCCATTAACATTATTTAATTCCACACTTTTCC